>BQNB010018296.1:0-68521 GCA_026074375.1 Tanacetum coccineum
AAGATTACACAAGATATCTCAAGATCTTGTAAATCTAAATTCGGATTTAGTTACTGTATGTCGGTGCCTTTACCTTTGCAAGCGGGTGCCCTTTGTCAATAGCACTGGAAGAACCGGTCTACAGTAAAACTTTTGGCTATAAATACCAAGCCATTTCTCAAGTTTTCACATACCTTTCTCATCTAATCTTCTCTCTAATCAACTGATCTCTCTCTCTAGCATCTCTTTCTAAATCTTGTGTAGGTAATTTACTTCAAGAAAGGAATTGCCAAATACGCGAAAGTTTTAAGCACACCTCAAAAGTGTCTTGATCTTAATTCATCTTAGAGATCATCTTGCTGTGATTTATTATTGTATTGTTAGATGTACATCAAGTGTAGTTATGTTATTATCGATTCTCGTGTGTAAGAAATTCGGTGATCATCTTTGTAACCTATATAAGTGTACCATCGTTGTGAAGGCTTCTCCGTCAAGGGAAAGGAGTGTTTAACGAACTCTCGAGTAGGTGACTCGGAGAGTGGAGTAGGGCAAGGAAGGTGTCCTTGTAGCCAAACCACTATAAATACTTGTGTCTTGGATAAATCTTTCTAACTCTTACTTTTACTTGCTTTATTTCCCATTCATCAAAATCAATATTGTGCAAACTTCACATAAGATCTTAACAAAATTTGAAAAGTAGAGGAAAACTATTCAACCTCCCCTTCTAGTTTTCCACACTATGCAATATCGTGATGTTGCATTATGGAAAGAAGCAATAAATAATGAGATGGATTCAATTATGGAAAATAATACATGAATTTTATCTGATTTACCACCAGGTTGTAAACCTTTGGGTAGCAAATGTATTTTCAAAAGGAAGATGAAAGTTGATGGAACCATTGACAAGTTTAAAGCTAGATTGGTTATCCAAGGCTTTAAACAAAAGGAAGGAATCGATTATTTCGATACCTATGATCTTGTTGCTCGAATATCCACAATTAGATTATTGATTGCTTTAGTAGCAACTTATAATCTAGTGATCCATCAAATGGATGTCAAAACATCATTCTTGAATGGTGATTTGGAAGAGGAAGTATATATGAAGCAACTAGAAGGATTTATTATGTCTGAAAATGAGCATAAGGTGTGTAAATTAATTAAATCATTATATGGACTCAAGCATACTTCAAAACAGTGGCATCAAAAATTTGATGAGGTTGTCTTATCTAGTGGGTTTGTACTAAACCAGTCTGACAAGTGTGTATATTGAAAATTTGATAAATCTGGTAAAGGAGTCATCATTTGCTTATATGTTGATGACATGTTGATCTTTAGGACTGATCAAGATCAAGTGGATAAAATGAAATATTTTTTGTCATCAAATTTCTCCATGAAGGACATGGGGAGGCTGACGTGATCCTTGGTATAAGGATTAAACGTGAGGACAAGGGTATAACAATTACTCAATCACATTATATTGAGAAAATACTCAAGAAGTTCAAATGTGATGATTTTTGTCCAGTCAACACTCCTTTGAATCTGACTATCAAACTTATGCCTAATACAGGCAGGGCTGTAGATCAATTTGAGTACTTTAAAGTAATTGGTTGCTTGATGTATGCAATGACAAGCACAAGACCAAATGTTGATTATTTTGTGGGTAAATTGAGTAGGTACACTAGTAATCCTAGTACTCATCATTAGCATGCTATAATGAGGGTATTCAAGTACTTAAAGAAAACCATAGATTATGGTTTATCTTATGTTGGGTTTCCTTCAGTTTTAGAAGGATATTCTGATGCAAGTTGGATAACTAATTTAGAAGATCATACTTCTACAATTGGTTGGGTGTTTTGCTTGGTGGAGGTGCCATTTCATGGGCTTCCAAGAAGCAAACATGTATTACTGACTCAACAATTAAAGCAAAGTTTGTAGCTTTAGCTGCAGCTGGCAAAGAGGTAGAATGGTTGAGGAATCTGATATATGAGATTCCGTTGTAGCCTAAACCAATTTCTCCTATTTCTATTCATTGTGATAGTGCAGCCACTTTGGCTAAGGCATATTGTCAAATACATAATGGAAAGTCTAGACACTTAGGTGTTAGACATAGTATGGTTCGTGAGCTCATTACAAATGGAGTGATTTTTGTGGATTTTTTTCGATCTCAACAAAACATGGCGGGTCACTTGACAAAAGGATTAGCCTGAGACTTAGTGCACAAGTCAGCTATCGGGATGGGGTTAAAGTCCATCAAAAATCTCTAACGATGAGACACTCAATTCCCTTCTAGCTAACGCTAGGAGTCAAATTCAATGTGGAAAGCTCATTTCTAGTGATTGGAGCACATTAAACACAATCATCCTAAGGTATGTGCTTGGTTCTGCAGTTGATGTTAGGTTGAAGTTCAACTTCTTAATAGTTCTTCTGAAAAATTGCATGTGCAGGTGCAACAATAAAAGGACTACCTATGTGAGCATGAAGTTTTTCCCCTTCAAGAAGCTTTGGACTTGGCTTTTATATGCTCATCAAAGGATACAGACACATGGCTATATATTAGTGTCAAGTTTATAAACTTTAGAGTATAACAGTAATTTATGTGTATATTATCTTCGGGTATTTTGTTGATAGAAATAATGCCTAAAAACGTTATTAATATTTTTCGATCTCTCAACGTTAGATATATAAATCACTATAGGAGAGCCATTCCCAATCTACTAACTTGGTCGGTATCACTAGATCCAGTGAATATAGTTCGCATACAAAAGCATGTAAACAAGTATGAAAGATAAACAAAAGCATAAACATAACAAACAACGATAAATTGAAGCATCCGATATATAACAAACTATAACTTTAAATCGACCATAATCATGGCTAATACCCATGGGTATTAGCCTTAATCATCTATCAATACAAGATAATATATAAACCAATGTAAGCTAACCGGTTAAACCGAAAGATACCAAAAACATCAAACGATTACTAGAGTATACGAGATTACAAGGTTTTCCTATAGAATTACAGGCGTGACCTCTACTGCTCTTATTGTCTTTCTGAAAATTGACTGTTGTGGTTAGGGTATCAAAAAGATGATCAACACACAAGTTAAAACTCATTTTTATAGGACTTTTAATTTTATAGTGTTTGGATTTGGTCGAATACCAGCGTATTGGTATGAGGTCAATACGCACAGTATCGAGGGTTTTCTTGGAGTAGGGAACCAACATTCAATATCTTACAGAATATTTAAAAATATATCTTGGTCCGGTGTATAGAAGTCTTCTGGATTACGACCGTATTGGACTTTGATTCCTTTATGGTTTCTTTTGAAGTGCCGCACAGATACGCCGTATCTCCTTTGATGGATACGGCGTATTGGAAGTCAAAACAATACTCTTCATATTTCTTCGTTTAATAAGCTTCATAATGCGTGCCTTTCACTAATCTTCACAAAGAACTCTACCATAATTACTGCAAATCTCAAATATATAACCTAAGTACATTCTTGCAATAATTTATACACAAATGCAAAGTTTATTTACATTCTGACAAAAGATGCTTATATAAAGTGACGTTATTTGATGTCATCAAATAATCCCCCCACTTGAATCTCCTTGTCCTCAAGTATGCCTTTAGAATCTATGAAAATGTATCCCAAGGTATGCGATGAATACACTCAAATCTACTATACACCCTAGTATTTTTCCGTTAAGCATTTATTTGAATAATTACTAGTACACAACCAAACACCTCACAAAATAAGTAGATGAAAACACTCAAATCACTTGACTAATCTATGTGGTAACATGTAACTAATTCGCTCAATTTCTTGGTCATGACGAGTATTCTATCATAGGTTTGGCAATGATATACATCTCCACCACTAAAGCTAAGGAGTAACAAGTTTATAGAGGCAAATTGGGTTTATTTTAAAAGGCTTAAAGGGTTTGATCACTCTTTCTAGTCTATATCGATACCAATATTCCAAAAAAGATGATGAAGACCATACATACACACCCATAACGATAGGATAGACACATATGACTGCATTCAAACCTTAACTCGAATAAGCTAAAGAATAGGACTAGTAGTCGTTACCAAAAGTCATAAACTAGCAAGGGCGATAAACCACATATACACATCCATAACAATGGAATAGACATATATGATTGCATTCAATTCCCTCACCATATGGTATGGATCTTTTAATCCTTTTCTCCAAAAGTAATAAACCAACAAAGCGGATAAAATCACACATACATGGCCGTAACGACGGAATAGACACATGTGATTGCTCGCATCCTCATTCGAATAAAACCTAAGGGTAGAGATTAGGAAAGGGAAATAATTGTTGTTAAATAAAAATTTACAAAACAAATAGAATAAGTCCAAACAAATAAGGTACAAGTTGCTAGATACTTTCCTGATCGTTACCATGATAAAGACAAGAAATATTTACACAAACATCTATATCATAGATCAAAAACAACCTTAAGTTGGCATTCCTATTATGGTCAACTTTCCAATCATCCATACTATATATACTTTTACAAAATCAAGTGGCGATATCTACTACTTTTATACAAAACTTTACATTGTTGATTTATAATACGTATCAACGAATAATCAATCCTTCAATTAATACCATGAGTTTAAATTTTAACGAACCGAGTATCTTCATAATCTCCTCTTTTTCTTGCAGCAATTTTCTAATTTTTTCGATTTTTTAACATACTACACTACGAATCTTGGTGTAATTTCACCATCTTCATGGTTATAATAGCTCCGGATAATTTCTTCCATAATTCTTTATTCTTCGGACGTACCAATAATTGTGATCGTAGTAAAAATACATGAGTTTGACTACTTTTACATTCCCAATTGCAATGTGAAATTTTCTCAACCAAACCATGGATGAAAAATCAACACGTGCCCAATTGCATTATGCAATTTAACCGGCCATACCAGAGATAGAAAATTTCCATTTCAATACAGGAAATACAATACTTTACACAAAAGCAACTAGCAACCGATTAAGGACTTAATCTAATAGGGTATGCTAATGTGTAAAGGTGTAACAAAACAAACATATGGTGTAAGAAAAAGAATGGAATGACTCAACAGGTTTTCCTAGGGGAGTCTTACTCTAAAAATGAGAGTAAACAAAGGATTTATACGGGGGTTAACTAACCAGCGTGGTTAGTTAATTTCACAACATATATAGGCTTTTTGGGTGTAATCTTAGAAATTTACCAATTTAAACAAGTTACTCCATCTAAATCCATAGTATTATTATTGTAGTCTTGAATAGATATACCAAGCCAAGTTCTAAAGTTTACAACATCACCGGCACACTTATATTTTTGTAGAATTTGGGTAAACATTTAGAAACAAATAAGGCTGAATCCTCATAATATCTAATAAGGGTTATGTGTGCAGGTTATGTAACCAGTAATTATACAAAAGTATGCTTTAATTTTTTTTAAATTTGAGCATAATTTAAGCATTTTTATATGAAAAATAGGACAAGTATCGTTTTAATTCTCATCCCCCCACTTAAATTATACAACATCCTCGTTGTATAGATAAAACTTTAAAAAGTGAAAATAAAAGAATTAGAACGAGAAACTCCCTTGATATTTGCTCGGCATGATTCTCCAAGTTGGGTATATGAGCAAGAATATGTGTTGTAAATGCGTCTGGATGCCAGCATGACTACAACACACATAAGATTCCAGATTATGGATACCCTACCAACATCGTCGATTTCTTTCAAGTGAGGTCCTGTGCAAAATATAAGAAAACCATGCAATCCTATCTCGGGTATCCTACAGTTAATAAAAAATAAAAAATAAAAATAAACTGTACAGGCAACCAATACACCATATCCAAAAAACTAAATACGCTGTATGGAGAAACCTGTAAAAAGTTCTTTACGGGTCAGTTATGCTAAATACGCCGTATCATATAATGAATACGCCGTATAGACAAAACTGACAATAATGTTTTAAATATGCAAAAATAAAGGACTGATAACGTCCAGACGTTCAATACGCCGTATGGTATGGAGCGGATATGCCATATTGATGTCTGGGAAGACAGACTCGATAAAATAAATTAAAAACTGTCTAGGTTGTCTCCCGGGAAGCACTTTTGTTTACAGAAAAGTCTTTAAGTTAGACTTGCCCAAGTTTAATCCCATCCTTATAAAACAACTTGGGGTCGAACGGGATGCCAAATGGCACATACAAATTATTAATTATAAAAATGAATGGCATCTCTTTGGTAAGATAATTCCAAGTCACGATATTAAAATCTAATTCTTTGTTAAAAGTATTAGTTTTGAAAAATTTATTGATCGTATCATAACTTGTTTCCAAAAGTTTATTTGACCCTTGTGCATAGGCACCAACATCGGTATTTATTACATTATGTAATGGTTCGATAGATAAATCCCCCGAAGAGTGTTCAATATCGATTCTATCATTATCGTTGTCCTTATCCGATAAATCATCAAGATAATTTACGTTAAAAGAAAATAGATCATTAAAGTATATAACATTTTGTCCCTCATTATCACATTCAGACAATGATGTTTCTTAAAATTCATCGATATGTTGAGGACTTACAGTAGGTTCAGAGAAATCTAACTTAGATGTTAGAGCATCATTGTAGGCAATGGTTGGGAACTCTTTCTCAAAATCTTTGAAGTATTCAAAATCATCAAAATAACTGACCGTAGGTTCGGATGACGGAAATGAAGGCATATTGACTTTATCATTATCATCTTTCGAATCCGTTTTCAAATTGTTGACATAAATTATTTTATAAGAAAATGAATTTTTGTCATAAATTATCGTGTAATCTTCATCGTCAGATTCGCCAGACGATATTCTAAAGTCAATTTGATTGTCGTTAAGAGGACTTACTGTGGGTTCACAAGAGAGCGTTACTTCAGATGTTAACGCGTCATTCTAAACTATAGTTGGGAATTCGGTTTCAACAGATCTTAGGTCGTGAACGTCTTCATAATACCAGATCTTACCATACGTAGGAGTCTTCAAGTTATACACCTTACCACGCCTACGAGCTTTTTCTTCCTCAAGCCTGATATACTCTTCCATATTAATGTTGGGGTCGTCCATTTTAACATGTAATAAATTCGCTAGGAAAGAAAACGGTTAAATAGCCTACTACGTCGTATTCAGCAAACTGAATACGCTGTATTAATGATAGATTCGAATACGCTGTATTGGTTTGAAAAAAAATATTATACGCCATATCCAAGAAGATGAATACGTCGTATTGAGTATTCGACTCAAAAAGTTACAGCAGACTGTAACAATGCAGAAAAACACACAAACACACAATATGCAAAAATATACAATGCAGAATTCAAACACACAAACAAACAAACACACACACAAACAAAAACAATTACAAACACATAAGTTTACACTAATCTAAATTATGCTACTCTAGGTTAAAACCAAAATACTAATAAAAATAAAGATTAAATAACTTCACTCCTCGGCAATGGCGCAAAAAACTTGATTCGTGTCATTGTAAGGTTGTTATTTTAGTTATTCAAGTTTAACATTTATATTTTGCCGACTTTACCTAAAAGGTAAGTAGGGTGTCGATCACTAAGAGCGAGAGCGTTAATTCCTAATTCTATCAGTATTTTAGTTATCTAAGTTTAACCTAAAACTAATGCAAAAAGGGGGGTTTCAGCCTGAGAGACTGGCACAAGGTTTAATTATTTAACCTAAGGTTTTGATGACAAGTAAAGCAATAAACACACACAAGAAGATAAACAAACAAAGAGAACAAGAACTAATGTAAGGAAAACATATCAACCATGAATAATCCGATAAAACGTTGGTTTGTTTATTAGTGCAATGATTGACTTATCTCGAAGGGCCATATCATTCCTAGACTTAGGTGGTACTTCTTCCTAAGACCTAGACACGCTAATTCTTCACAATTAGACGTAACCGCATAAAGCAAGCATTTGTTGATTATAATCTATCTTAGGAGATTAATAATGGTGCTCTTACTAAACCCTAGCTCATGGAGACTTTACCCACTTACTGCTTAACGACTCTTTAATACTAGTAGTCCACTGTCCGAGTCCTTACCAATAGAATAAGAAAGTACTCATTATTACCAAGGTCACCTTATGGCTCAACTAAGCTCACTAAACTAAAGGCAAGGATAGGTCAATATTTGTGATCCTATGATTCTAGATATATAAATTCAAATGGAGAGCTATCCCAGACTCCTTAGCCTAGCCCAAACAACACCGAAGTTGCTATGGGAGGGGGGGCACGGGATTGTAAGAATATGTGAGGGGGGTGGTGAGGATTGGCGGTATTGGGTTGGAGGGGGAGGGGGGCTGAGGGATGGGGGGGAGTGAGTGGGGATCGGACAGGACCTTGTAAGCGACGTGAGGAAAGCGAGAGAGTGGGAGGAGAGAGATTGATAACATAAACAGACAATCAATGATAAATTAACAATCAAGATAAACAAACCAAATATTAATCTCAAAACATGGCTGATACATAAAGGTAACAAGCCGATAGTCATTGTAACATTCTAACACACGGTTTGATATATGAACGATTAAAATAAAGAAACCTTAATCGAACGCGTATTCGGTTGCTCGAAGATTACAAGAGTTTTCCTATGATCTTGAGGCTCTTTATGACCTTCTAGGCTCCTTTATTCGTCTCTTGGTCGACTTGGTGGTTTAGGGATTCACTTGCATACCTAAAACTGAGTTTAGGATCGTCTATTTATAGAGTCTGAAAACTTGTCGATACACCGTATCGAGCAATGTGGATACGTGTATTTGGGGATTTCTAGAGTAAGGACATGTCTGATTAAATCTTCTAGAATATTTTATTACTATATTGTGAATACGGCATATTAATGTCTCCAGTATACGGCGTATTGGGTCTCCAACCCTTCGTGGTTATTTGTGAAGTGTAGGTACGGATACGCTGTATCTTCTTGATGGATACGGCGTATTGAGGTAAAACCTGTTGATTCTTCTTCGTTGACCAAAGTATTATATACGGTGTATCGTTGATGTGGATATGGCGTATTCTTCAAAGTCGGGCATTGATTTGTCAAAGTCTTGGATACGTCATATAGGTCTAGAATAATACGGCGTATTGGCTGTCAGATCTATAGACTTTCTCGAACTCTTCATTTAAGCTCCAAAATGCGTGCCTTTTAGCATAACTTCACCAAGTACTCCATAATTACTGCAATTCTCAAATACAAACGATTAAGTAACAATTCTTTGCAATAATCATACAAAATGGGTCAATTACATAGGATAAATGATGCAATAAAATAGACGTTATTTGATGTCATCAGTCTTATCCAAAGTATAAAATTATGTGAGTAGATTTGTGAAGATAATTACTATAAGGGAAGTAATAAAATAGTTAGGATAGGCAACAATGAATATTTTGCAATAAGATGGTAGAGACTAACAGGCATAACAAGGGGTTTGTCCCAATAAGCTGTAGTTCGAAGTTATATCTGGACCTCTGCATGTACCTCGAAAGCTCTCTTGCTAAGCTTTTTATACTGAAATTCGGAAGCTCTATTTTCTTTCACTCTTTCCGGTTCCAACGTATCGAATTCACTTGAACAATAATTAAATAATATGTTTTCCCATGGCACATTTATATGCTCCAGCTTCTTTTTGTACGCTTCTATTCTAATCCAGAGTTCTAAAATAGGATCCGAGTTTTTGCTCTTTGATGTGTTTTCTTTCATTGTGATTTTATTCTATTAGTTTTCGTTTTCTGTGATCGATGTTGTCCTATAGCAACTGCTATCATATATTTGATAATTGGTGTAGTTTGGTCCATATGTTCTGTTCTACCTCAATGTGATAATAGGTGGTCGTGCACTACCCAACACCAAAATTGTAAACATTTCGCATTTTCAGGTCATTTTATGACACCTATTGTTTTCATATATTATTTTAGTCTTGTACGCATCTACTTTTAAATTGATACGTTTAAGTTAAATCGCGTAGGCCAAAATAATCATTCAATGTAATTGGTCACCAAACAAATTAAGGTTTACGTCAAGCAAGTGTTAGATAATTATTTAGAGGATAATTATTGACTTTGTGTGTTTTATTTTTATTGGTCACGTAAAAGGGTTTACGTTATGCAATAAAATACATATGGGCATACCCGGAATACCTAAACTCATCTAGACTCAAACCAATACCCACTTTTATTCCCTAAACACAAAAAATATACAATTTTTGTGTCATTAAGCCTACAAGGGCCGGTTATGTTATGTAGTAACATTAACATGAGACAAACTTTGTATACTATGGTTATTAACCACCTTAAGTACACCATTATCCCATATAACTAGAAATTGTCAAATCATTAGTACCTTAAACTTAATCTTAGGCGTCCAAATTTCTTAGGGATTATGAGGATCTCTTACAAAGTCTTACATACTCTTACAACATGTACCCTTAACCAATAACTTACCATAGTTAGTTTAAGGCTAGTGTATGATTAGTTTAAGGTTAGGAAACCTTAAACTCTAGCACACTTCTTTGTTTATCTTCTATAGGTCACGACACAAGGATCATGTGCTATATACACAAACCATGGCTAAATCTTGTACATCTATGTGTGATTAAAGCAATGTACTTAACAAAATCTATACAAGATTCAAATCTTATTTTTCCCTCTCTTTGTCGAATCGTTCCACACACACAACACCAAACAAAATCTTGCTAAAGTACATGCACAAACATTTAGTCATTAATGAAAGTACTTTAAGGCCTAATATACATTGTGTAAAGATAATACACTGATCTACATTTGAACCATATACTTCCACTCAACAATCACAACAATTATAAACATGCGATCTAAAGCCAATCAAGTACATCACCTAAGTCATTAAAACATGTACTTAGACAAGCTTAAGCTTCCCTAAAACCACTTAAGCTTGAACCAAAACTACCTATCCTCTCTAAGCTAATAAGACATAGTTTTAGGAAGTGGTTTAGAGATATTTTCTCTATAAATACAAGAGTTCACAACTAAGAGTATTTATATACTCATTCGCTTAACCACACACTAGCAAAAACCATCCTTGTTTCTCTCTTTATTTCGGGTCACGACAACCGAGACACAACCCACACAAACACGACATCACACTTTGTAATCAAGTGTTCCAAGATATAACCTAGTGATCAAGAAGCTAGGGTTATACGTCTAAGGGTTTGGGAGCAAGAAAGATTCGAGTTTAAGCTAGGATTAGGTTATACTATTCGGGTCATTAAAAGCTTTGAAGCTTTGGGTTTGATATACAATCGGGTGTATACAATTTGGGTTGTTTTCCTAACTCGAAACCAAGCACTAGGACCATTGTAAGTCGAACCCCTAAATTCATATGGTTCATGTCTTACTCGCTTTCTCTTGGCTAGTCGTATGGGTCACAGTTAACTTGTGCTTAACAAGTTAACGTGAGTGTGAACATGCATGGTTCAACCCATACATGGTTCACGCACATACAAATACATGTATATGACTTGTGTGGTGTTAGGATATGTTAAAACATGTAAAACATGGTTTAATAACGAGCTAAGGCTTAATGGGTTTCATTTAAATACAAGTATGGAAACCAACGTAAACACTATCACTTAGACACGAAGTACTCGAAACCTACACATAAACTTTTCATGAAAACATGATGGCTTGGCTTGGGAAGATGTATACTAACTACTTGGACGATTTCATGTGATAAACACGACTTATATGTGTTCTAAACGAACTTGTTTTGGTTTGTTAGTAGTCGAATACCACAACACAAACCATACGCACCATAGTGGACATCTAAGTCCACTGTTAAGCCTTAAGACCCACAAATGGGTCACATATATTTATAAATGTTTGTTATGATTAAGTGTACTAAATGTAACTTAGGTGGAGCTTAACGAAAACCAACAAGCCCTTAGCGAGGCCCAATACGGGCCCAATAGCCACAAATAAGCTTAGACAGCTTATTCGCGAGCTTATACAGCTTATGGACTTATTAAGAAGTTTGGAGAGCTAATGGACCTAAGTATAATAACCTTACACTTTTAAAACTCTTAATGGACCCTTAATGGACCCAAAAGCCCATTACAGTGGCTTATGGCTTATGGGTAAGCCAAAAAGCCCAAAACACCTTATTAAACTTAATAACTAAATGTAACATAACCTACTTTAGAAAACTAGCTAAAATACCTGTTATTTGACCTTAACTTATTCTGAATTAGTTTATTAGGCCGAAAAGCCCAATAACCCAATAACCATCCGAGCTTATTACCAAGAAGTAAACAGCTTAATTTTGATTATTTTAAGCTTCATGAATTCTTGTCCACATGTTAGAACTTAAACGGATTTAAAATGTGAATTTTACAAGATTACGGGACTAAAAGTTGTCCAACATGGAAACATAGGGGTATAAGTTGTAATTTGACTATTTTAAACTATAAGTACTAATTTTACCAATCTAGAAACCTAAGGGTATGATATGAAACTAAAATGGTTTTATGAATACTTGACGTATCGAACTGGACATAATATAATGAGGATATTATTACAAGTTAAAATCACGGTTTATAAATACATAAACAACACAATTAATAAATACGTATATTTATTAATGACACGTATACTTATACAAGTACATACATAGTGGTACACCTTCCCAAGAGCCAACGAGCAAAAACGAATATAATAAACATGTATACCACCACACAAGTGATAACAGTATATATAAACTAGCAAATTATTGTAGTTTATACATGAAGTCGTTAGCCTAAACTTGTAGACTAAGACTGACCGTATTTACTTAGGTATTTGACGATGTGATTCATTTGCGATACTTGGGTATATTTACCATTCACGAAGGACTACCTACTAAGGTGAGTTCATAGCCCCTATCTTTAACAATTATTTAAATGATTACATCTTGGGGTAAGAACAATGCTTGTTTTAAAAAAATTTGGACAGCAAGTTATATATTTTAAACAATGATTTCGTGTTTGCCTAAAGTAGCGATAACCACTGAGCCATTACCATTAACTGACAATTTACTGTATGTAAGCGCGAAGTGTTATAATAGACTATTTTGGGATTGACGTCGTGCTGGTTTGCCGACAACCAACGTATACCAAGTCGATTGTGGATGTTGCGGGTTTAGAACATCATTCAAGGCAAAAGTTGGCATTTATTGCATCCCATACATGTAGAGCTTCAGTACATGAGCTTAGGAGGGATGTAATTACAGCTTTTTTCTGGATGTGGGTTGCGGTGAGTTTGTAGCATTACACAAATACTTGTGAAATCTTGCGGTCCTACAATTTGACTTTATATAGGTCTCACCTATGAATAGGCACCAACTTATGTTTGACGTTTTAAAAAGCATGTTTACTCAGGTCAATGAGGCACGAGTTGCAAATGAAAACCCTGGGGATCGATCTTAAGGGGAGTCATGCATTAAAGATTTGGGAGTACTATTTACCACCGTTGGGAAAATTGTATATGATCTAAAAATCTTATGTTATCAAATGATGTGACCAATTTACAGCCCCGTTGTGCCTAAGACAACAAGCCCTTACCTCACACACACCCCAGTCTCAACTTTTAAAAGAACACAATATCTCTGGACGTACACTAATCAATAGAGCAAATAGAATTCTCCTAATACAACCAGCGAGCACCCGGCCACTTCATTCCGCTGCGACCCAATATATGGGGGTGTATACACAAATGTACCAAACTTCTTAATTGATCTTTGGCCATTAGCTTGAGCCTCCATAACCAATCCCATAAACAAGCATAAACTACAAAAAAGCAGGTGCGTAACACCTAGGCCAAACATCAGCGCAAATCTAAACAACGCCACCATTTATAAATTAGGATGCCCTGTGGAAGAAAATCATGCACAAATGTACCACGACACTAAGAACTATCGGCTGATATTGAATACCATGTTCAACTGAGGTACCCCCCAAATAACAGCTTCTAACGCAACGCATAATATCTAACGTCCTCCGACAATAACAAACACCCACGGTAGAATACTCCACACAGAGCTATATGGCCCATGACGTCCCGCCGCCATAGTCCCTTTGAGCCCCTCACGTGCAAGTTTCAGTCCCAACAGCCCCCATATACCCAGTGAATGCCAGCACAAACCCCTAACTGTAGACGGCAGTACTCGCAGAGCCGTCCACTGAAGCTATTGCTTGTAGAATGATCAGGTACCATTTTTTTATTCTTTAATGAACTTACAACCAATATTCACACGACAAGCAGTGAGAACACCATAACACGCAAGAAAACCATAAAGCGAGATTCACAATGCACAACGAGCCCAACCCATAAAATACATTAGAATGTTCATAGACACTACTTCCGCCAAGCATGATTTATGTTTTATCCACTCCCCATTGACAGCTATTAACCCTCAACACTCCCCACACAAAAGTGACCACCTGACTGACAACCATATTCCCCAACCACCACACTCCCGCCCCCTACGCACCACAACCCCAATGCCACCTTCAAAAAAAGACCCACCCGGAAAGCTACTGCCCAATTCCAGGCCTGCACACACATCCCCTCCCACACGCACACCTGCCCACGCCCCACCTCTGCCGTCAGATGACCTATTCTTCCATGCCATTTCATCATCCCATCTCCTTTCTGTCAATCGCCAACTGCCCTATACCACCCCACCCCAACTCAGGGCGATCTTAACCCAAAACCAACAGCAAATTATGTCCCTTCTTGCATCTTTCATCCACATCCATCAACACCGACAATAAAAAACACCAGCACCCCGCTCCCAATTCCAAAGAAGCGAAAAAAACGCACACCCCTCAAGAAGATCATGATCCAGGATTCTACACTACACCAACCACCTTTACATACCTAAAGAACAACAAGAAAAAAACGTAACGAGGTGTGAGTTCGGCGTGCCCCGGCTGACGGCACAACTCACAGCCCCCCTGCCCCCTCTCCTCCCCCCCAACTATAACTACTGAAACCCACCCGCTGCCCATTTCAATCCCAACCCAAACCCCACACACGAATATTAGGCGCCAGCACCCCCACCATCAGCTACAACCTACTCTCTACTATCCCGCTCGTCTGCGCAAGACTATACCGATTCCAAACTCCCCCACGCACCTACTATCCACGCCACCCATATAAGTTTTAAGTGTGAAAAGTCGATTGTCTCGACCGATCGACTAATTCTATGATAATTGCAAGTAAGAAATTCACCAGCCGTCATGGAGGTCTAGTTCTGATCCTTATGTAGCTTGATTATTAGCTTCCAGCATTTCCTAGCAACCTTGATGGACAAAACGTTATTGTCAATGTAAGATTTCTAATTGTGTATGTTTTATTAATGAAAAGTTACCGTTATGTATGCAAAATAGTTTAGAATTTTACAGCAAACATTGCTAATTTTTTCAAACAAAACATTCATACTAATAAATTTTTCTATACATCTAAAATATATTGATTATGTCAGAATAGAAATTTAAACCTCAACAATTAAACACATCTTTAAGGTGATCCACATCAAGACTTATAATTTAGAAAGTACACAAATAAAAAAAATGGTACCTGACATATACAGCAAGCTTTAGTGGCTGACCGTCTTCCGTCACATATATGTTTTGCTTCATACACATTGAAATGTTTTCTCGCCAATCCATTGTTCACATTTCCAATTCGCTCTTCTAGTGCCAATAGCTCCTTAACACACATTTACAATATCAGTTAAGCAAAACAGAGTTATTAAAATACAAATAGATGTTAACTTATATTTCTTGGTTACCTCATATGACATGTTATCAAATATCAAGCCTATATTCATTGTGTGTTGAACAATAGTGCCTTAATTCATCCACAGTGCATCCATAATATAAAGAAACTTTATCAATTGCGCAGAGTTTGGCCCAGTTTTACAGCACTGCAAATTATAATAAAATGCTATTATAATTATATTATAATTAGGCACAAGCAATGGCAGAATCACTAATAAAGTTTGTACAATTGTGTAAACCACCCAAATTGGGTCGCAGCGGAATAATGAGTCCGGGAGCATTACTTCGTAGATCAATAGCACAAGATAAGAGAACGACCTCTAAAAGAGTCATTTAAAATATGATACATTGGATTTATTGAAATTGTTTAATACAAAGCACAACGGCTTAAATTGTTCAACATTTGATAACAAAGATTTTAGATCATAACAATTATCCCAAGGTGTAATGACTCTAAATCTTTAATGGCCTGACTCCACAAAAAGACTTATCCCCAGTGTATCCATAGCACCCTCGTGCCCTCTCTGACCTGAGAAAACATGCTTTAAAACGTCAACATAAAGTTGGTGAATTCATAGGTTTATATAAGTCAATTGTAGGACCGCAAGATTTCCAAGTATATGATTAAGCAACAAATGCAAACATCATAAAAAGTAATTACATTTCCCTAAGCTCATGAAACTGAAGCTCGACATGTATGGATGCAATAAATTGCCAACATTGCCCGTGAATGATGTTCTTAACCCGCAACATCCCCAATCCGACATGGTATACGTTTGTTGTCCGGCAAACCACACGACTCAATCCCAAATAGATCTTTTAAAAATTTTATAACACTAAAACTCGCGCTTACAATCCAGTAATGACAGATCATGTAATAGGGCTCAGTGGTTTATCGCTACTTAAGGCAAACACGTAATCATTGTTAAAATATACACTTAGGCGTCCCAATTTTTAAAACAAAGCATGTTCTTACCCCAAAGATGTAAATCATTTAAATAATTGTAAAGCATGGGGCTATGAACTCACCTTAGTAGGTAGTCCTTCGTGAATGGTAAATATACCCAAGTATGGCAAATGAATCACACCATTAAATATCTAAGTAAATACGGCCAGTCCATAGTCTAACAAGTTTTAGGCTAACGATTCATAGAAAAACTACAATAATTTGCTAGTTTATAAATACTGTTAAAACATCAGCTTGTGGTGTGGCGTACATGTTTATTGTATTCGTCTTTGGCTCGTTGGCTCTGGAAGGTGTACAACTATGAATGTACCTGTATTACGCGTAACGTGTCATTAATAATTATACGTATTTATTAATTTGTTGTATATGTATTTTATAAACCTGATTTTAAGCTTGTAATAATAATCCTCATTATATATATGTCCAGTTCGATACTCAAGTATTCAAAAACCATTTAGATTCATATCATACCCTAAGGTTTCTAGATTGGCAAAAATTAGTCCTTATAGTTTACAAATAGTCAAATTAATTAAACTTATACCCCTAAGATTCCCATGTTAGACACTTTAGTCCCTTACCTTGTAAAAATCACCTTTTAAATCGAAATAAGTTCTAACAAGTGGCACAAGACTTCATTAAGCTTAAACAAGCAAAATAAGCTGTTTACTTTTGAAAATAAGCTCGGATGAGCTTATTTGGGCTTATTGGGCTTTCGGCCTAATAACTAATTCAAAATAAGCCTTTAAGGTCTAATAAGGTGTTTAGCTATTTTTTCAAGTAGGTTCTGAATACCATAAGTTATTTATGTGTTAAATAAGTTGTTTTGCTTATTGGCATATCCCATAAGCATAAGCCATTGTAATTAGGCTTTGGGTCCCAATCATGACCAGCAAGAGTTTTAAAAGTGTAAGGTTATTATACTTAGGTCCATTAGCTCTCCAAACTTCTTAATAAGTCCATAAGCTGTATAAGCTCGCGAATAAGCTGTCTAAGCTTATTTGTGGCTATTGGGCCCGTATTGGGCCTCGCTAAGGGCTTGTTAGGGTTTCGTTAAGCTACCTAAGTTACCATTTAGTACTTAAGCCATAAACAAACCATATTATAAATATATGTGACCCATTCGTGGGTCTTAAGGCCTAACAGTGGACTTAGATGTCCACTAAGGTTGCCTAAGGTTTGTGTTGGTGGTATTTTCTCGACTACTAACTACCCACAAACAAGTTTCGTTAGAAAACACGAATATAAGTCTGTTCTATCACATGAAATCGTCCAAGTAGGTATAAATACATCTTCAAACCCAAGCCAATCAATTTTTCCAATGAGGCAGTTTATGTGTAGGTATAGAGTACTTTCGTGTCAATGATAAGTGTTCACGTTGGTTTCCATACTTGTATTTAAATGAAACCGATTAAGCCTTAGCTCGTTATTAAACCATGTTTTACATGTTTTAACATATCCTAACACCACACAATTCATATACATGTATCTGTATGTGCGTGAACCATGCATGGTTGATCCAGCATGTTCTCACTCACGTTTAAACTTGTTAAGCTCAAGTTAAACGTAGACCCAACGACTAGCCAAGATTAAGCGAATAAGACATGAACATATAGAATTAGGTTCGCTTACGAATGATCTTAGTGCTTGGTTCGAGTTAGGAAAACAACCCTTAATCGTATCCACCACCCGATTGTATATCAAAACCCAAGCCTTTCCAAAGGCTTTTAATAACCGAATAGTATAACCCATCCTAAGCTTCAAACCCGAATCTTTCTTGCCTCCCATAACCCTTATAACGAAACCCTAGATTCTTTGGATCACTAGGTTTTATATCTTGAACTCCTTTGATTACAAATGTGTGTCGTGTTTGTGTGGGTTGTGTCTCGGTTGTCCGGGAAACCCCCGAAATAAAGAGAGAAACAAGGGATAGTTTTTGCAAAACCTGTGGTTAAGCGAAAGGAGTGTATAAACACTCTTAGTGTGAACTCTTGTATTTATAGAGAAAATATCTCTAAACCACATCCTAAAACTATGTCTCATTAGCTTAGAGAGGATAGGTAGTTTTGGTTCAAGCTTAAGTGGTTTTAGGGAAGCTTAAGCTTGTCTAAGTACATGTTTTAATGACTTAGGTGATGTACATGATTTGCTTTAGATCTCATGTTTATATTGTTGTGATTGTGACGTGAAGTAGTATGGAGCAAAAGAAGATCATGTATAATCTTTACACAATGTATATTAGGCCCTAAGTACTTTCATTAATGACTAAATGTTTGTACATGTACTTTAGCAAGTATTTTTGTTTGGTGTTGTGTGTGTGGAACAATTCGGCAAATAGAGGGAAAAACAAGATTTGAATCTTGTATAGATTTTGTTAAGTACATTGCTTTAATCACACATAGATGTACAAGATTTAGCCATGGTTTGTGTATATAGCACATGATCCTTGTGCCGTGACCTATAGAAGAGAAACAAAGAAGTGTGCTAGAGTTTAAGGTTTCCTAACCTTAAACTAATCATACACTAGCCTTAAACTAACTATGGTAAGTTGTTGGTTAAGGGTACATGTTGTAAGAGGTAGTAAGACATTGAAAGAGGAACCTCATAATCCCTAAGACATATGACGCCTAAGATTAAGTTTAGGGTACTAATGATTTGACAATTTCTAGTTATATGGGATAATGGTGTACTTAAGGTGGTTAATAACCATAGTATACAAAGTTTGTCTCATGTTAATGTTACTACATAACATAACCGGCCCTTGTAGGCTTAATGACACAAAAATTGTATAATTTTTGTGTTTAGAGAATAACAAGTGGGTAATATGTTTGTGAGTCTAGATAGTTTTAGGAATCCCAGGTATGCCAAACGTATTTTATTGCGGTAAGTAAAACCTTTACTGACCAATAAAAATAAAACACACAAAGTCAATAATTATCCTCCAAATAATTATCTAACACTTGCTTGACGTAAATCTTAATTTGTTTGGTAACCGTTTACATTGAATGATTATTTTGGCCTACGCGATTTTAAATTAAACTGTATCAATTTTTAAAAAGTAGATGCGTACCAAGACTAAAATAATATATGAAAACCATAGTGACGTAAAATGAACTAAAATATGCGAAATGTTATAATTTGGGTGTTTGGTAGTGCACGACCACCTTATTTCACATTGAGGTAGAAACAAAACATATGGACCAAATAACACCGCAATTATCAATATATGATAGCAGTTGTGGTATAGGACAACATCTGTCACAGAAAAACAAAAACAAATAAGAATGAAATCACAATGAAAGAAACACATCAAAGAGCAAAAACTCAGATCCTAATTTAGAACTCTGGATTAGTATATGAAGCGTACAAAAAGAACTGAGCATATAAAACGTGCCATGGGGAAAAACATATTATTATTATATTGTTCGTAGTCAATTCGATACGATCAAACCAAAAATGAAAAAAATAGAAGCTTCTAAATATCAGTACAAACAAGCGTGCAAGAGAGCCTTCCGAGATATGTGCAGAGGTCTAGAATAACATAAACTACAACATAATGGACCAAAACCACGTGTTATGCCTATTATCTTCGCCCTAGCTTATTGCAAAATATTCATTGTCGCCTATCCTAAAACTATTTTAATTTCCTTATGTAATTAACCATTCACAAATCCTACTTCACACATAATTTTATACTTTGGATAGAGAACTGATGACAATCAAAAACGTTCTATATTTTATAGCAACTATATCTTCTATGTAATTAACCATTTGTATAATTATTGCAAAGAATTATTACTTAATCATTTATATTTGAGAATTGCAGTAATTATGGAGTACTTGGTGAAGTTATGCTAAAAGGCACCCATTTTGGAGCATAAACAAAGAGTTCGAGAAAGTCTAATGATTTGACAGCAAATACGCCGTATTATTCTAGACCTATATGATGTATCCAAGACTTTGACGAATCAAAAGACCGATGCATGACTTTGAAGAATACGTCGTATCCACATCAATGATACGCCGTAATATTAAAAAATACTTGGTCAACGAAGAAGAAAAACTAGTTTTACATCAATACGCCGTATCCATCAAGAAGATACGGCGTATCTGTGCCTACATTTCACAAATAACCACAAAGGATTGGAGACCCAATACGCCGTATCCAGGAGACATCAATACGCCGTATTCATAATATAGTAATAAAATATTCTGGAAGATATCAAACATGGTCCTTACTCCAAGAAATCCCCAATACGCCGTATCCCACATTGCTCGATACGGCGTATCGACAAGTTTTCAGACTCTATAAATAGACGATCCTAAACTCAGTTTTAGGTATGCAAGTGAATCCCTAAACTACCAAGTTGACCACGGAGCGAACTAAAGGACCTAGAAGGTCAGAAAAGAGCCTCAAGATCATAGGAACACTCTTGTAATCTTCGAGCGAAACCGAATACGCGTTCGATTATGGTTTCTCTAATTTAATCGTTCATATATCAAGACCCGAGGTGTAATTTTAACAATGACTACGGCTGATACTTTATGTATCACCATGTTTTCTGAAGATCTAATGTTTGGTTTGTTTATCTCGATTGCTTAATTTATCATTGATTGTTGTTTATGTTTATCAATTTATATTTGTTTACGTGCTTAAGTATGTGACCTATCATTTAACTAATCTAGTCCTAACATATTTAAAGTTCAGCAATTCGGGAGTTGTTTGGCATAGTCTAAGAGTCTGGGATAGCCTCTCATAGCAATTTATATATCTATAATCATAGTGATCACAAATTTGACATATCCTTGCCTTTAGTTTAGTGAGCTTGTATAGCCATAAGGTACGGTGACCATTGGTAAAATGAGTACTTTCTTATTCTAATTGTACGGACCTCGGACAGTGGACTACTAGTATATAAAGAGCCGTTAAGCAGTAAGTAGGTAAAGTCTCCATGATCTAGGGTTTAGTAAGAGCACCATTATTAATCACCTAATATAGATTATAATCAATAAATGCTTGCTTAAAGCGGTTTACTTCTAATTGTGACAGAAATAGCGTGTCCTAGGTCTTTTAGGAAAAGTACCACCTAAGTCTAGGAATGATAGGCCTCGAGATAATTCCATCAAGTGCACTAATACACAAACAACGTTTTATCGGATTTATTCATGGTTGATATATTTTCCTTACATTAGTTCTTGATCGTTCCTCTATAGTTTGTTTATCTTCTTGTGTGTGTTTATTGTTTTTGTTATTTTTTTTTCTTTAACTTGTCATCAAAAAAACCTTAGATTAGATAATTAATACCTTGTGCCAGTCTTCTCAGCTGAAAAACCCCCCTTTTTGCATTAGGTTTTAGGTTTAACTTAGATAACTAAAAAGACTGTTAGAATTAGGAATTACCCTCTCGCTCTAGTGATCGACACCCTACTACCACGAATCTACACGACCCGACACTGCCCGTTTATAGTGTTCATTTGGTTAATTCGGCAAAATATAAATTTAAAACTTGAACTATCATAAATAAACACCACACAACGACACATCAGTTTTGGTGCCGTTTGCCCGAAGGTGAAGTTGTTTTAATTTCTTATTTATTAGTGTTTTATTATTTTAGTTTATAGTATAGTGTAGATTTGCATATTGTGTGTTTGATTTGTGTGTTGCTTTTTGCATTTTATATTTTTTGCATATTGTGTGCTTGTAGTGTTTCCTGCATAGTTACTGTATCGCTTGTAACTTTCTGAGTCAAATACTCAATTACGGCGATTCAATTATATTGATACGACATTATAAAAATTTTTTTCAAACCCAATAAGCGTATTCCGACTCTAGTCCTCTAATAACGCGTATTTAGTGTCACTGATACGGTGTTATTAAGCTATTTGACAGATTTCCTTTCCTAGCGAGAATTTATTACATGATAAAATGACCGACCCCAAACATACTAATGGAGAGGAGTTATATCAGGCTTGATGCAGAAAAAAGCTAGTAGGTGTGGCTAAGTGGCTAACAGGAAACTGCTATGTATGGTAAATCTGGGATAAAGAAGTACGATACCGGGACCATAGATCTGTTGACAACTGAAATCCCCAGCTATAGGTCTTTAACGGACACATTAATATCTAAGCAGAAACACTCCTCATGTGAGCTACGGTAAGTTCTCTTAACGACAATAAAATTGACTTTAGAATATCGTTTGACGAATCCGACGATGAAGATTACATGGTGATTTATGACAAAAATTCATTTTCCAATAAAATTATTTCTGTCAATGATTTGAAAACGGATTCGGAAAATAATAATGATAAAGTCAACATGCCTTCGTTTCCATCACCCGAGCCTATGGTCAGTTATTTTAATGATTTAGACTACTTTAAAGATTTTGAGAATGAATTTCTAGCCATTGTTTACAATGATGCTCTAAAGTCTAAATTAGATTTCTTAACTGAACCCACTTTAAGTCCTCAATATATCGATGAATTTAATTTGAAAGATGAAACATCATTATCCGAATGTGATAAAGAGGAACAAAACGTTTTAAACTTTAATGATCTATTTCCTTTTAACGTAATTTATCCCAAAGATTCAAAATCGGATAAGGACAATGATGATGATAAAGTCGATATTGAACACTCTTCGGGGGATTTATCTGTCAAACCGTTACCTGATGTAATAAATATTGATGTTGGTGCCTATGCACATGGGTCAAAATAAGCTTTTGGAAACAAGTCATGATAAATCTAATAAATTTTTCAAAACTAAAACTTTATCAAGAGGATTAAATTTAATATCATGACATGGAAACATCATAACAAAGGGATTTCCATTCATTGTAGCCTATCAAGAATTTGTATGTGCCAATATAGCATCCCGTTTGCGCCCAAATTGATTTATAAGGATGGGAGTAAAATTTATTTGGGCAAGTCTAACTTAAAGACTTTTCTGTAAACAAAAGTGATTGTCGAGAGACAACCTGGAATGTATTTTCAATTTTCTTATCGAGTCTGTCTTCCCAGACTGTCTATACGGCGTATCCAAACCCCATGGATACGGCGTATCGACTATCTGGACGTTATCCAGTCTTTATTTTTAGCACAGTCTATACGACGTATTCATTAAATGAATACAACGTATACATGTATCAATACAGCGTATCTTGGGGAATGGATACGGCGTATCGACTTCCTGTACAGTTTTAGGTATTTATTTCGAGTCTAACCAAATGAATACACAGAGATAGAATTGCATTTGTTTTTTGAGAATTTATACAGGACCTCGTGAAAGAAATATCGATTGATGTTGGTGGAGAATTTACAAAATCTGGAGATCCTAAAGTGTTGGAGTCTTGAAACTTCAAGACGGTTGTTCAACACATAATCTTGCTCAATAAAGCTACATGAAGAATCTACCGAGCAAATATAGGAGAGTTTCTCATTCTAATTCTTTTTAATTCCAGTATTTAATGTTTTATCTATACAAGCGAGACTTGTATAATATCCAAGTAGGGGGATGGAATTATAGAATGTTACTTGTCCTATTTTTCACACTAAAATGCTTAAATTATGCTTAAATTTTAAAAAAAAATTCAAGCATACTTTTGTGAAATTACTTGATACATAACCCGCACACAATAACCCTTGTTAGATATTGGTTGACATTTAACCTTATTCGTATCTAAAATGTTTACCCCCCAAAATTCATAAAATATAAGTGATGCAGGTGATGTAGTAGAACTTTAGAACTTGGATGGTATATCTATTCGAGACCGCAGTGATAAGTACTATGGATTTAGATGGAGTAACTTGTTTAAATTGGTAAATTTTTAGGATTACACTCAAATCGCCTTTACATGTTGCTTATTAACTAACTACACTGGTTAGTTAATCCCCGTATAAACCCTTTATTTACTCTTACTTTAAGAGTAAGATACCCCTAGAACAACCCGTAGAGCCAATCTTTTAGGAACTACACCAATTATTTTATTCCTACACGTTTACACCTTAGCCTATCCGTTAGATTAAGTTTATTTTTAATCGTTGCTTAGTTCTTAAATGTAAAGTTGTATTTCACCGAGTTCTGTGTCAATTTTGGTACGGTTGGAAGAAATTTGCAAATCGCAAATGGGAATGTATAAAGTTGAAGATATCGCCACTTGCCTTGTAAAGTATGTAAAGTATAGAATGATTGGAAAGTTGACCGTTACAGGAACGCCAACTTAGGTTGTTGTTTTTTATCTATGATCAAGACGTTGTAAATAGTTGTGTCTTTATCATGGTAACGTCGGGAAAAAAGTGTCTAGCAACTGTTTTTTAGACTTAATCTATTTATTTTTTAATTTTTTATTTAACAACAATTTTATTTCCCTATCCTAAACAATACCAAGGTTTTTAACGCGAATGAGGATGTGATCGAGCGTGCATGTCTATTCCGTCGTTACGGCCATGTATGCATGTCTCAGCTGCCTTGTTGGTTTATTACTATTGGTGAAAGTTAGAAGATCCATACCCTATATTACTCTACTATTCCTACTCTTTAGCTTATTTGAGGTGGGAGTGAGCAGTCACATGTGTCTATCCCGTCATTACGGGTGTGTATGTGTGGTCTTGTCGCCCTCCTAGAATATTGGTATCGATAAAGATTAGTTAGAGTAATCAACCCTAAGCCTTATCATACAAACCCATATTTACCTTTATAAAACTTGATACTTCCTTATCTCCTTAGCTTTTAAGCGGTGAAATGTGGATCCTTGCCAAGCTTATGATAGAATACTCGTCACAACCAAGCAATTGAGCGAATTAGTTACATGTTACCACATAGATTAGTTAAGTGATTTGAGTGTTTTCATCTTCCTATTTCGTAAGATGTTTGGTTGTGTACTTGTAAAAGATCAAATAAATGCTTTAACGGAAAATATCCTTAAGGAGATACATTTTTATAAACTTTTAAAGGCTACTTGAGGACAAAACGGATTCAATATTGTCTATTTTAATAAGCATCAATTTATCCCATGTAATTAACCCATTTTGTATAATTATTGCAAAGAATTGTTACTTAATCGTTTGTATTTGAGAATTGCAGTAATTATGGAGTACTTGGTGAAGTTATGCTAAAAGGCACGCATTTTGGAGCATAAACGAAGAGTTCGAGAAAGTCTATACTGATCTGACAGAAAATACGCCGTATTATTCTAGACCTATACAACGTATCCAAGACTTTGACGAATCAAAAACCATTGCTTGAACTTTGAAGAATAACGCTTATCCACCATCAACGATACGCCGATATAATACTTTGTCAACGAAGAAGAGATCAACTGGTTTTATTAAACCTAATACTCCG
Source organism: Tanacetum coccineum (assembly GCA_026074375.1). Lineage (NCBI taxonomy): Eukaryota > Viridiplantae > Streptophyta > Magnoliopsida > Asterales > Asteraceae > Tanacetum > Tanacetum coccineum. The sequence goes on from BQNB010018296.1 coordinate 26,173, forward strand.
TATCCATCAAAAAGATACGGCTATCCGGCCTATACTTCACAAATAACCATACGTACTGGAGACATAATTACGCCGTATCCAGGAGACACATATACGCCGTACTCATAATATATGTAATAAAATATATCTAGAATATATCAAAACGAAGTCATTACTCTAAAAATCCCTAATACGTCGTATCCCACATTGCTCGATATGGCGTATCGACGAGTTTCCAGACTCTATAAATAGACGACCTAAACTCAGTTTTAGGTATGCAAGTGAATCCCTAAACCACCAAGTCGACCAAGAGACAAATAAAGGAGCCTAGAAGGTCATAAAAGAGCCTCAAGATCATAGGAAAACTCTTGTAATCTTCACGCAACCGAATACGCGTTTGATTAAGGTTTCTTTATTTTAATTGTTCATATATTAAACCGTGTGTATTTTTACAATGACATGTTTATGAAGATCTAAATGTATTTGGTTTGTTATCTTGATTGCTTAATAAATCATTGATTGTTATTATTTTAATCAATTATATTTCGTTTATGTGCTTAAGTATGCGACCTATCATTCAACTGGGTCTAGTCCTACATATTTAATGCGCTGCAACTTCGGTGTTGTTTGGCTAATGGCTTAGAGTCTGGGATAGCTCTCCATATTGAAATTTATATATCTAGAATCATAGGATCACAAGTATTGACCTATCCTTGCCTTTAGTTTAGTGAGCTTAGTTGATCCATAAGGTGACCTTGGTATCAATGAGTACGTTCTTATTCTATTGGTAAGGACTCGGACAGTGGACTACTAGTATATAAAGAGCCATTAAGCAGTAAGTAGGTAAAGTCTCCATGAGCTAGGGTTTAGTAAGAGCATCATTATTAATCTCCTAAGATAGATTATAATCAACAAATATTGCTTTATGGCGGATACGTCTAATTATGAACAGAAATAGCATGTCCTAGGTCTAGGAGAAGAATATCGCCTAAGTCTTGGAATGATATTGCCCATCGAGATAAAGTCAATCATTGCCACTAATAAACAAACCAGCGTTTATCGGTTTAATTCATGATTGATATGTTTTCTGACATTATTTCTTGATCGATCCTCCTATGTTTGTTTATCTTCTGTGTGTGTTTAATTGCCTTACTTGTCATCAAAACCTTAGGTTAGATAACTAAACCTTGTGTCAGTCTCTCAGGCTGAAACCCCCCGTTTTTGCATTAGTTTTAGGTTTAACTTAGATAACTAAAATACTGATAGAATTTAGGAATTAACGATCCACTCTTAGTGATCACATCCCTACTTACACTAATCTCCCATCGACCAGGGTAACTGCCCGTTAAAGTTTGATTAATCGGCAAAATATAAATTTAAAACTTAAACTATCATAAATAAATAGCACACCAATGACACATCAACAGACCATCATCCCAATCAACAATCACTGATCAATCTCTTTCTCCTTAACAATGCCTTATTTCAAGTAAATTGCTAAACCAAAATAAAAACTATACTTAAAATTAACATTGCACACAACTGCTTATCTTCATATCTTGGGACTGGTTGAGTAGGTTGCAAGCACCTTCATCCATGACATGAGTAAAAAATATTAGATACTTTCTCGAGAAAAGAATTTTATGTTATATAGCCTAAAAAAATCCGCGTCACTCTAAAACTGTGATTGACATAAGGGGGTTTTGTCAAGTTTATTTTTGCGTTAGGCTTTATACTTCATAGGCAGCTTATGGGTACGAATAATAAGCAATAACCCATACATAGTGTTTGGATATCAAAGAGATTTTTTTTATCTTGATTTCGCCTTTTTTTATATAAGGTTAACTCGTTATAAAATCCTTTTAATTGATGCTTAAACATAATGTAAATACGTAGTGTGACTCCATTTTTGAAACTCCAAAACAAGATTACACTATATATCAAGTTGTTGAAGTGAACCATTCAAGCCCGCGCTCCTCTTCGGGGCGCAGGCTTTGACGTGATCTGCTGCAATAGCAGAATTTGGCATTGAAAATAAGCCACACATGATACAAATACTGTCAAACCAATTATGGAATGTTTATACATAACATTCAATATAAGTGCTTATCCAACTGGTTCAGCTTATTTTGAGATCTGTAATATTGTAAAGGTTTATATCTAAAATTCAAGAACTTATTCGACCAATACAGAATAGAATTTTAAAACCAAAAAAAAAAAAAGGAAGGCTCTCTAAACAAAAGGGGTTAAAAAACCAACTTTTTAAAAATGTTGTGAAGATCAATGTAATGACAACACACTTTGGGCAACCTTCGATCCACCTTATCTATTTCTTTTTAGGTTTTTAATGACTATTTGGATCAGACATAACCTGAGTCAAATTACTTGTACCTAAGTAGAATAAAGTAGGATGCAGTTATACATTTAGCCGGCAAGAAGAGTTGTTGAGTACTCAGGTTGCGGTGCGACTCGGACTGTTTCTTGCGTTTACTACAGCGTTTCACACACAGGACACACATCTTTCCAGAATAACGACTATTACCTGCACATTCATTACACCAAACAAAAAGTTTAATTCTAAAACCGAGCCAAGCTTAGTGCTAATAACAAAATAATTCCAAAAAACGTTATTTATATTTTTTGACCTCTCAATGTTTTGATAATAACAAAATGTGAAAACGTTTATGATAAAATTAAACGTTTAATAAATTACTAATCATAAAATTCTATTTCTAGGATTAATCACTTAAGGTATGAATAAACAAATCATTAAACATGATTAGTGATCAAGAAAATAATTTTTCTTAAACTTTACTTCTACAAAAATGTTTTTATAAAAATATAAAAAAAATTATTTATTCATTAAGAAGCGAAATTTTTATACAAACTTAAAATTTTGAATTTTCTAATTTTCCCCTCAAAATAGAAGGTTCCATAACATATCCAACCTCCACACACAAAAGGACAAAAAATAACCGTTCTGTGGCGGTCCCAGACGTTCCCCTTATATATAAAGGGTCCGGCCGACCCTATAGAGGGGTCCGCCGCTATATCTCCGTCCATTTTGTCCTTTTGTGTGAAGGTTGTATAATGTTAAGGAACCTTCTATTTTGAGGGAAAAAGTTGAAAAATTCCAAATTTTATGTTTTTAATAAAACATTTCCTTCTTTAATGAATAAATAATTTTGTTTTTATATTTTATAAAAACATTTTGTAGAAGTATAAGATTTAAGAAAAAAGTAATTTTCTTGATCACTAATCATGGTTAATGATTTGTTTATACCATACCTTAAGTGGATTAAATCCTAGAATAGAATTTTATGATTAGTAATTTATTAAACGTTTAATTTTATCATAAACGTTTTCACATTTTGTTATTATCAAAATATTGAGAGTCAACGTATATGTTCTTATTAAAATCAAATAAAGAATCTATGACACACCTTGCTTGCGGAATAGCAAGGTGGTTGAATGATAATTGAGGTATTATCTCCTTCGAACTTAAACTCTTAACCAAAGTTAAAAGAGTAAGAAAACAAACTACTTGACTAGAACTAATGCTTCAGCTTTAGTAGTTCTGTTCAGTTTGTTTGAGAGATACGAGAGCTCTTCAATGCGTCTTACATTAATTAGAAGAGGTAGCTCTTTACTCTCAATATTCCTTTCCTTTTATAGGCAAAGGGATTAGGGTTTACAAGTTTAACCTAGACTACGTGGCAAGCATTAAATGGGTGGTTGAACTACCATTTAATGCACATTTGCTTTCTAGTACTATGTACATTTCTTTAAGAAAAGTTATTGTACTTCTATACCAACTTTAGAAGTTACTTTCCCAAAGAGATTTGCTTTATTCTTTTTGACATAAAGCATATCTTTTTCCCGCCTTGTAAACCTTCTAGAAGTGAAACATTTCATTTCAACTTCTGTTAAGGAGATAGACATCGTCCAGCTTGGAATTGCCAACCAAGCTGGACTGAAGCTCTTACTAAGGTCTTCTTCAGTTTCTATACCGCCTCATAAACTGAAGTGAAGATAATCTTGACCTTCTAAGTACCCGAAGAACTGGAGCTAAAACTTTTCTTTAGCGTCTTAAGCTGAGCACTCTTCAGCTTGACTTATACCTAGGGGATTTTATGTTTAAATCTACTGAAAGACTAAAGGGCTTTGGAACTGAACCTAACAGATTTGCTTGTCCTTAAGCAAATGAGCTATTCTACATAGTTAATAGCAATGTCAGGGGCATTTAACCTACTCAATAAAGATAATTTATGACACAACCGACTAGACCTCGTAATTAACAGTACGAAAATTATATACTAGCACCTCACATAAGTGTTTGGATTCTCTCTTTCTCTCGGGTGTATAATGAATTATAACAATATAGGAAACGGGAAAATAACACTCATTACCTGTCATAGCATATAAATTATCATAGGCTTGATAAAGGATCAAACCTCCACCGCATTGGCGTAAGCACCTAAGAATTACTATCAAAGAGGTCTTTCAAATGGTAGTGATGTATAGGTGTAGGGTAAAGGAAAACACGGTTGGGGGATATTTGGGGAATTTTTTTTAGTGGCAAGTCAATCATTCATAAGAATACATGTGATGTGTCGTTGTGTGGTGTTTATTTATGATAGTTCAAGTTTTAAATTTATATTTTGCCGACTTAACTAAAAATAACACTTTAACGGGCAGTGCACCCGGTCGGTGGTAGATTCGTGGTAAGTAGGGTGTCGAACACTTGAAGCGAGGTTATATCTCTCAATTTATTTATATTTTGGGTGTCTAATCTAAGTTAATTCTAATCTAAGTCAAACCTATGTTAATCTTATGTTAGTACTAATCCTAATTCTAACAGGTAAAAGGGGGTTTCAGCCTAAGAGACTACCACGGGTTTGGTTGGTGACTACAATCAATTCAAGACACTTTAACCCACACAAGCAAATTAACAGAAGATAAAAGAACAGTCGAGCCTTATGATAGAAAACTGTATTAGCCATCATTAATCCGATTAGAAGTTGGTTTGTTTATTTAGTGCAATAATTACTTATCTCGAAGAGTCATATCATTTTTAGACTTAGGCGAGACTTCATCCTAAGACCTAGACACATTAATTCTGTCACAATTAAAGCATCCGCATAAAGCATCCTTATTACTTGATTATAATCTATCTTAGGGATTAAAGCAATGATGATCTTGTTAAGTCCTAGCTCATAGAGACTTTACCCACTTACTGCTTAATGGCAATTTATACACTAGTAGTCCACTTGTGCAACTATCCAATGGAATTAGAACATTACTTGTTGAATTATCTAGATTCACCTACTAGTCAACATGCTCAATAAAGCAAAGGTAATTTCCAGTAACTAGTTAAGCCAGAAGCGTATCCTTAGCACGATTTTAGAAGGACAATATTTGTGATCCTATGATTCTAGATGTATAAATCACTATATGGAGAGCTATCACGGCATCTAGATTACTTGGTCAGTATCACTAGATCCAGTTGAATGATAGGTCACATACAAAAGCACGTAAACAAGTATGAATTGATAAACATAAACAAGCATGCAACGATAAATTAAGTAATCGAGATATAAACAAAATCAAAAATTTAGATCTTCATAATAATGGCTAATACCCGAAGGTATTAGCCTTCAAACATCATAATTAATACAAGAGTAATTGTTTTAGCCAAGGTAAACTAACCGAGTTAAAGAATGATACCAAAAACTGAACGATTACAAAAGTATAAGAAGTTACACTTTTTCTTCTATGGATTGAAATGCGTTGCAAGACCTCTTCTGCTCTTTTTCTCCTCTGAAAATTGACTTTTGTGGTTTAGGTATTGAGAATATGATTTAGCACACCTAAAACTTGTTTTTGAGTTTTGTATTTATAGGGTCTGGAAGTCGGTTCGATACGGCGTATCTAAGGGATTGGATACAGCGTATTAGAGTTTCTTGGAGTAGGGACCACGTTTGATATCTTCTAGAATATTCATATACTATATCTTGAATACGGTGTATTGAGCTTCTCTGGATACGGCGTATTAAGCTTCATTACTTTGTGGTCTTTGGTGAGTGCAGGCACGGATACACCGTATCTTCCTTGATGGATACGCCGTATTGGTCTTCATAATAGTAATCTTCAAAATATCTTCATTTAAGCTCCAAAATGCGCGCCTTTTGCTAATATTCACCAAGTACTCCGTAATTACTACAATTCTCAAATATGAACGATTAAGTAACAATTCTCTGCAATAATTATATAAAATGGGTTAAGTACATGTGATAAATGATGCTATAAACTAGACGTTATTTGATGTCATCAAATATCCCCCCACTTGAATTTTACTTGTCCTCAAGTAGCCTTCAGAAGTTTAAAAAAATGTATCCCTAAGGATGTTTTCCATTAAAGCATTTTTTGATGTATTACAAGTACACAACCAAACACCTCACGAAATAAGAAGATGAAAACACTCAAATCACTCAACTAATCTACGTGGCAACTTGTAACTAATTCGCTCAATTGCTCGGTCGTGACGAGTATTCTATCATAAGCTTGGCAAGGATACACATCTCCACCGCTAAAGCTAAGGAGTAACAAGTTTATAAAGGTAAACATGGGTTTATATGAGAAGGCTTAGGGTTTATTACTCTAACTAATCTTTATCGATACCAATATTCCAGGAGGGCGACAAAGAACACACATACACACCTGTAACGACGAGATAGATACATGTCACTGCTCACTCCCACCTCGAATAAGCTAAAGGGTAGGAATAGTAAAGTAATATAGGGTATGAATCTTCTAACTTTCACCAATAGTATTAAACCAACAAGGCAGCTGAGACATGCATACTTGGCCGTAACGACGGAATAGACATACACGCTCGATCACATCCTCATTCGCGTAAAACCTATGGTTAATGATTAGGAAAGGGAATTAAATTGTTGTTAAATAAAAATTACGAAACAAATAGATTAAGTCTAAAATATAAGTTGCTAGACACTTTTTCCCCGACCGTTACTATGATAAAGACACAACTATTTACAACGTCTTGATCATAGATAAAAAAAACAACCTAAGTTGGTGTTCCCGTAACGATCAACTTCCCTTTCATCCTATACTTTACGTACTTTACAAGTTAATTGGCGATATCTTCCACTTTATACAATACTCTACATCGTCGATTTGTATCAACGAATAATCTATCCTTCGTGTAATTCCTTCGGTAGTTGCGAAACGATTATCTTCAAACTTTCCTTTTTTTGCTAACACTATACTACGAAACTCGGTGTAGTTTCACCATCTTCACGATCATAATAATTCTGGATAATTCCTTCGGTAGATCATAATAATTTTAGATAATTCCTTCGATAATTCTTTATTCTTCGGATGTACCAATAATTGCGATGGTAGTAAAAATACATGAGTTTTGACTATAATATACATTCCCATTTGCGATGTGCAAATTTCTTCTAACCATACCAAAATTGACACAAGACTCGGGAAATACAAACTTTACACTTTAAGCAACTAGCAACTGTAAAATAAACTTAATCTAACAGGGTAGGCTAAGGTGTAAAGGTGTAACGAAACAAATAAATAGTTGGTGTTCTAAAGGATTGGCTCTACGGGTTGTTTCTAGGGGTATCTTACTCTTAAAGTGAGAGTAAACAAAGGGTTTATACGGGGGTTAACTAACCAATGTAGAACCAGTGTAGTTAGTTAATAAGCAACATGTAAAGGCGATTTGGGTGTAATCCTAAAATTTACCAATTTAAACAAGTTACTCCATCTAAATCCATAGTACTCATTATTGCGGTCTCGAATAGATATACCAAGCCAAGTTCTAAAGTCTACAACATCACCGACACACTCATATTTTGTGGAATTTGGGTAAACATTTGGAAACGGATAAGGTTAAATCCTCACAATATATAACAAGGGTTATTGTGTGCGGGTTATGTATCAAGTAATTTCACAAAAGTATGCTTGATTTTTTTTAAATTTGAGCATAATTTAAGAATTTTAGTGAAAAATAGGACAAGTAAACATTCTAATTCCACCCCCACTTGAATTATACAACGTCCTCGTTGTATAGACAAAACATTAAATACGGGAATTAAAAAGAATTAAAATGAGAAACTCCCCTGATATTTGCTCGGTAGATTCTCCATGTTGAGTTTATTTGAGCAAGATTGTGTTGAACAGCCGCCTTGAAGTTTCAATACCCCATCACTTCAAGATCTCCAGATTTGTAGATTCTCCACCAATATTCGTCGATATTTCTTTTGTAACATTTCTCATTTTCAGGTTATTTACGACTTTAATTAATTCCATTATTTATTTTTTTGAGTTTTACGCGTTCGCTTTTAATTATTATCTTATAGTTAAATCGCGTAAACTAAAAATCAACGTTCAATATAAACGGACACCAAACAAATTAAAGTTTACATCAAGCAAGTGTTATATGATTATTAGGAGTATAATTTATAACTTTTTGTAATTTATTTTTGTTGGTTACGTAAAACGCTTACGTTTCGCAATAAATTACATTCGGGCATACCCGGAAGCACCTTTACCCATCTACACTCAAACAAATACCCACTTTTATACCCAATACACTAAAATTAATTTATTTTATCATGTTATAACTCCTTTAGGCCGGATATGGGTTTATACACATGAATTAAATCCTTTAATTCATTAAACACTTACCTTTGCATGTGATAAGCCTTACACAAGTACACTCTAATACCATTTCTCCATAAATTGGCTTGTCAATGTACCCTAAACCCTTACCTTTGCCGAATCCTTGCCTAGGGAGGAGGAGAGGCTTCTTACACATTGTACTCAACCCACTTCATCCCATGGTTTCATTTTGGTGGTTTAAGGTTTCCATCTTTCTATAACTAGCAAGTCCTATGTTCAATTAACTCTCACACTCCCATTCCTAGTAACTTTCAAACAAATACTCTCTCTAAATCATAACCAAACCCACGGCTCACTATTATAGAGCTAGGGTTTTCCTATAAATTTCTTTTACAAGTATTCCAAGCATACAAGCATTCATTCTAAGGTCATCTAAGGTTACTCAAGGTGTTAACAAGCTTGGATTCGGGTTTAACAAGGATTAATCAAGAAAACATATTTAGGGTTTTCTTGATTAGGGTTTTGATTTTGGAAGCTTGGTTGAGGTTTATATCTTGTGTTCTTCATCCTACACATCCACTTTAAGGTCTATTTAAAGTATTTAATATTCATTCATTCATTTACTTAATTATATACTTGTTATATTATGTTAATCACCACCTAGGTTTTATTTCTGGAATTTACAAAGTAAAAGCATGTATGTACATACACAAGATTATTTTTCATGGGATAAAAATGATGTCTACCATATGTCAATATGCTTAAAATAAGAGTTTACAAGTGTTGAATAGTTTATATAATTATTTGTTAAGTTTTGATTATTTACTTAATTATAAAGTTCATGGACTTAAATAAATATGTTGGACTTATTTCTTGGACAATATGGACATATTATGATATAGAGGACTTAATATATATATAAGATGTGTATTTTACAAATGAGAGGACTTGTGATAATTTACATAAGTTATTAATACATAAAAACAAGTTAATTAAAAGTTATAAAACAGTTCGAAGTTACTGTAGCAAACAGTACCTGAGAAAAATTATTTTATGTTTTTTTTAAATAATACATTTCATGACGATCGTAAGCATGTAAGAAACTCGCAAAACGGATTTATAACGAAGAAGATATGACATTTCCAAGTTTACGTAAATTAAATGTATAAAAGTGATTTTATAAAAGTTATTTTATAAACATACCTACTGTTTCAGATCTGATTTATAAAAATTAATATTTTATAAACATAGTAATTTTTATGACGAATCCGAGGACATAAGAAACTCGAGAAACGGAATTAAAACGAACAAGTTACGTATTTATTAAGTTATATATAACTAATTATATAAAAACAGTTTTTGTGAACTGTCATGAACAGTAAATGTTACTGTTCATCAGAGGTTAGATTTTTATAAATATGATATTCTGATAGATTTTCTTAATACGAAGTCGTGGACATAAGAAACGTATAAATCGGAGTTAAAACGATAAAGATATGAGGTTTTAAAATCACGCGCACTATTTTTACTTTTATACATTATTTTTATAAAACAATTAAATTAATAATGAAATATCATTATGAAATTAATAAAAACATTAAATCATATATTTTTACAAATGATACATTGGTAAATAAAAATAACATTTTTCTTGACGAGTACAAGTACATATACTTTTATTTAACAAAGTACGGGTTAATTATTAATTTAACTTTTAAAGATTTAATAAAAACTATTAGGTGGTGGTGTGACTATATAACATGTGATGCTTTATTTATATATAATACATTATACTCATACGGCCTATAATTAATTAGGTTGCATTCGGATTGCCGAGACGATTCACTTATTTGAATTAGATAATCAATCATTCACTTACGGTGAGTTTATAGCCCCTCTTTCACTTGTTTTACATTTACTTTACAAATCTCGGGGGAGAATACATGCTCAATACAACTTGTTTACATATTCGTTTACAATATCTTTCTCATACTATTCTATACATTTGGTTTACATACTTTGTTGGAACCCGTCTTAACACTTCATAACATAACACAAATCGAAACTAAGAAAATAGAGAGAGAGAGAATCGTGTAGAGAGAGAGAGAGATTTTAGAGAGAATAAAGATGAAAAGAAATTTAGATATTATGAAAAAGATTAGATATTTTGAAAAATAAAATATCTATATATATATTTAGATATTTAGAAAATATCTCTCTTTCTATTTTTAAGCTCACTTAATCTCTCATTTCTTTTGGCTCACCAAAACACTCTTTCTGTTTTTATATGACAGTTGTGTACAAAGTTCCATCAATTCTAATAGTTTCATACTGTCCTCCCCACTTCCAAGTGTGTAACCTCTTGAGAGAGGTGGATCATTGGACTGTTTAGATGTAATCTCAAACCTAGTTTGAGCATCCACATCCCAACCAATAATGGAAGTATTGGCACCCTGTGGACCACTACCTGAATCATTCCCAAAGAGTAGATCCATTAAGTGGGTTGCCATGGATTGGGTCTTATTTGATGTTTTACCACTTTCCCTGCTCTGCTATCTAACTTAGACGCATATGCAGCCATTTCCATTCTGTCACCCAACTCTCTTATGAAAGCCTTCTTCACCAACCTTTTTCAGTAGGACCGACTAGAAACGTGTATCTTTTTGTCACCACCAATCTTTTTGATTGTGCTTGATTCTTTTTAACATACTTTTGATATAACATATCCTTCCATCCATGCTTTTGGTTGTATTAATAAGTAGCCTCCCCTCAAACAATGTTTCAAGGGATAAGAATTTGCTCAACAGTTGTAACTTTGGCTCTCATGTCATCTCAACAGCATTAACTTTTGCCTGGCAGTAGTAATTTTTTGCCTAGCAGTATTAACAGATGTCTAACATAGTAACCCTCTAGTCTTCAATAATACAACAACATCCTCTATTCATGTACAAGCACACTTAGAAAATACTAATAGACATGTGAGAAATCATGAGTACTATATTTAATGCATAACCATGAATAAAAGTTAAAAACTGTGATCCAAGATCATTAACATTAGGTATTCAATATGCTTTACCTGCAGATGTTAGTCTATAGCCAAAAATACAAAATCTAAAGTATGTTCTTCTTGACAGCATTAAGTATGACTAACAGTTTTAACAAACAGTCTTAAGTATAACTAGCATTTTAATTAAACTTAGCAGTACTAATTGACAAGACTAACAGTACTAATCCTTTACAAAACATAAAGAGATATAGACATTTAAGGATTAAGCATTCCAATACTTGAGACCAAGTATTGAAACCTTCCAGCATCAAAACCTTTTGTAAGAAGATCTGTAACATTATAATTCAGTAATAGAAATTTTAACCATTTGTATTAACTTTTTAGCATTGCAATCTCTTATAAAATGATTCCTAATCTCTATATGTTTTGTTTTAGAATGTTGAACATGATTTTTAATAATGCAGATAGTACTGTCATTGTCAATATTAATGACAGTTTTTCATGCAATTGTACCCATAATCCAGCAACTAGGATTTGAATCTCCAGAGTACTTGTTCCAAACAACTAGCAGCATCCACTATTCACTTCAGTTGTAGAGTGTTGGCAACCACAGTTTGCTTCTTACACTGCCAAGAAATCAACCTGTTTCCCAAAAACTGACAACCTTTAGTTGTTAGACTTCCTATCGATGAGTTGCACCCCATAGTGCACTATCAGTATAAGCAAACCAATTCAAATGGAGAATCCCCAAAAATACAAAGGCCTAAAGTTTGGTTTCTTTCAAAATATCTAAGAAATTTTCTCTTGATCTGCTAAGAGAGATTGTGATGTCTTTTGGAGTAACTTGAAATCCTGGCACTTGCACAGACTGCAAACAATGATAATCTGGCCTAGATGCTCTTGAGATACAACAAAGACCCAAACGATAGATCTATAGAGAAATACATCAACAGCATCAACACTCCATCTTTGACTAAGGGCTTTCCAAATCAACTAGAGTTGAAGCAGACTTCACATCAATGTATTAAATTTCTTCAAAAATCTCAGCTACATAATTTTATCCGACTGATAAATATTCTATCTTCCTACTGTTGTCACTTGTAATCCTAGAAAGAAAGTATTCTCCCATAGAACACATCTGACAACTTATCCTTTAGAGCTTCTCAAATCCATTCAAAACCTCCTTGTTTGTAGAGCCAAAGATAATGATCATCACATAACCTTTACCATGCAAAATATCTCCTTTTTGCTTATCTTGATAAATAATGTCTGGTCTAAATTCTTACCTCTTTTAAAACGCCTATGCCCAACAATAGTTAGACAAAGTTTCATACCATGCTCCTTGGTGCATGAATGACAAACAAAAAGTGGGCCTTGACCACCTGGGGTAAACTTTGTCGGATGGTCAGGATCTTAAATCCTGGTGGTTGAGTAACATAGACTCTTCTCAATAGTTTCCATATAAGAAGCACTTTGTTACATCCAATTGTATTTACCGGAGAAAAACCCATAAAAGAAGCAGTAGCAAAAAACAATCTTTTTGCCTCAATTCTTGTCACAGGTGCAAATACATCTTCATAAATCAATACCTTCTTCTTGTCTAAGACCATGTGCAACTAACCTTGTTTATTCCAAATCCAAGCCCCCTTTCATCTTTCTTTTTCTGGAGACCCAACGTTTGTTCCAATGGCCCCTCTTACCACTAGGCAAATCCACAAGTACCAACCTGTTTAAAAGTTAGAATTACAGCAGTCTTCCTACTCTGCATTGCTCCAACCCAAGATGAACCAGATAGAGTTTTAACAATGCTTGTTGGTTACAATTTGTTATAGGAAACAACATATAAACAAGTATTCAGGGTATCATGTGTTTTCTGTTCATATACATCACTGAGAAACCCTTGTTCAGAAGTAGGTTTTGTCATTCTTCTTATCTGAACAGATGACTTCACATCACCAATCACATTATCAATTGGGTGATCTCTATGAATTCTTTATTGAGGTGGTTGGAACTGTATAGGAATTTGTGATGTTCCCCAAATCAACTTCTGGTTCATCTTCATCACTGAAGAACTCAATATGAGTGGCTTCAAGTGTATGACTAACTCCCATGGTAAACATGTCTTTAGGGCTATCTTGTTCATTTGAACTAGCAGTATTAACTGATGGACCAACAACATTAAGTTTAAGACTACTAGTATTAACATCAGGACTGGCAGTATTTAACATGTTGTCCAGCAGCATTAACCTCTTTAGTACTGCTATCATCTTCAAACTTATCTTGTTCAGCATTCTCAATATTTGGATCATCTTTCTAATAATCCTGCTTTTTGAGCATTCATCAACATTTTTGATTGACCATTATCAAAAACCATGGTGAGGTTTAAATTCCAAAGTATGAAGCATCTTTCCAAATTGGCATCACAATGCAATCCTGACTGATTTCTTCTGATGTACCTGTATTAAGTTCACCTTGTGTACCTGCAGACTCATTAGAAATTGTACCTGCAGTAACTGGTACATAGTTCATAGATTGGGTTAGAGAATCAATATCAAACAACCATTTTGGACCATTCCCTTCTATCATAGGCTTATTCTCTAAAAACCTAATATGCAAGTTTTCTTCTACCCTCTTGGTTATAGTGTTTTATACCCTAAAAGCTTTACTACTCAAAGAATATCCAACAAAGAAACCTTCATCACTTTTGCCATCAAACTTGCCTAAACTGTCTAAAGTATTAAGAATAATAACATGACAACCAAATGATCTCATAAAACTTAGAGATGGTTTAAAACCTCTAAAAATTTCATAAGGTGTCTTGTTATGAGGCTTGACTACTAAGACCCTATTCTATACATAACAAGCAATAGAAATTGCTTTAGCCCAAAATGTGGTAGGTAACTTAAGTCAGCTAACATTGTACTATATAGCAGCCGTCATTAGTGCCTATACCTCCTCTCAGCCACCCCATTTAGCCTGAGGAGTCCTGGCTACACTATATTCTCTTTTATGCCTTTTCTCTACAAAAATCATCCATAACTTTGTTCTTAAACTCTGTTCCATTATCACTTCTGATTATTTTCACTTTCTTATCCACTAGGTTTTTGCTATTTCTATAGATAAAGGATCTAAGGATCTCACTGGTTTCAACCTTAGTTTAAAAAGAAAATCCCATGTAAACGCTACTAAACATAAGTGACAACTAAGCAATACTTCTTATGCATTAAGCTACTCACAAAGGTTGGACCAAACAAATCCATATGTAGCATAAACAAAGGCTTAGTAATTGGATTCAGAACTTTGGACTTACAAGAAGCTCTGTGAAGCTATCCCTTTTAAAGACAAGCAACACAGGTTTGGTCATTTTCAAAACGTTTTGTAGGCAATCCTCTTACAAGATTATCCTTGACAAGCTTATTTATGTTTTTAAAATTAATATGACCAAGCCTCCTATGCCAGAGCATTGATTCATCTAATTACCTTTAGCAACGAAGACAAGTATAAGCTCTTTAAGAACAATGTTCTTCATATCAAAACTGTACATATTGTCCTTTCTAGGAATTTTAAGAAGTATCTAATTTTCATCAGGCAACTTAAAATTTAGAGATAAGACAAGACATTCAGTGTCAGTAAAAAGGACATATCTCTTTTGTCACACATCTGTGAGACACTAAAAAGATTGAATTTTAACTCATTGACAAAGTATACATCTTTAAAATCAAGACTATTGGTTTTAAGAGTTCCTTTACCAGTAATTCTACCACCATATGCACCTCCTCCAAATGCAACATAACCTCCATCAAATTCCTTGAAATCTAAGAGATAAGCTATGTTCCCAGTCATGTGCCTTGAGCATCCACTGTCAACAAATTCCATTATCAACTTGGTGTGCATGCCCGCACATAAAAATAAGGAATTGTAGATTCCTTTGGACCCAAGCCATTACTGACTTGGATCCTGCTCTCTGCATCAATGTAGTGTGTCTTTAAAAGCAAGTGATGCAACCATAAGGTTTTGTAGTCTCTAAACCCAACATGCTGAGTCTTTACAAGCATTTACCCCCTTTTTTCCCCCTAACAGCATTAACTTGTCCCTATAAAAGAACCAGCATGTATTAACTGCTAAACTGCTCTAGGTCTTTTAGTATAATAGTGGTCTCTATGGCAGTAATTGTACATTATCTTCTAGTTAATGCTGTTGCTTATAAAAGGGCCACCTAGAGATTTGATTGTGCTTGTTTATGAAAAAAGTGACATTGAATTAGCACTAGGAAACTTGCTGATTAGGGAGAGCATATTAAACAGTCCTACACATGTAAAAGTACATGTGAGGCCAGTTTTCAACAAAACAGCTCTTGGAGACTTATTCCTGTGTATACTAGGGTGTGTGGTTTTGGCATCCACCCTATTGTAATTATTTCTAGATACTTTTTCTTTTCTTTGATGGTGAACATAATTAATCTGCAAATGATTAAAACTTCCACATATAAAGCAAGCTTTGTTATACATCACAAAATCTTTTCCTAGTTTGTTTGACCTTTCTGTCCATCTCCATTCCTCTGAATCCCCCTAAAAGGATTGTGATCTATACATTTTTGCATACCTAACTGACCTTTTAACAGGTTTTTCATGATTTTTAGGTTTAGCTAACTCTACCTTTTTATCAACAGGAAAAACAGTTTCTTTATCAACATTAAGTGAAAACTCAACAAAGCTACTTGTGCCTTGTGATACTTGTGCTTCTACCAAAGACTCATTAGAATTTTCCTTAGAATCATCTGGTTTTTTATCACAAACAACATTAGACTATTGCTTCACGTGTGTACGGGTGATTCCAAGAACCATACCCTTTATGAATACAGGTTCTTTTGAATTCATCAATACCGAATAAGACCAGATTAAGAGTTTTTTTTTAGGTCAATTATAGATTAAAAAGATGAGGTGGGAGAACTGCCCTATGACCCGCTCAAACCCTTTTTACTTTTGTCAGTTATCTGACGTCCCTTTAACACCTATCTAAGTCTTATTTAAGGCCTTATCAAATTTTCTCAATTTTAAATTCAATGCCATCATTTTCTTGCATAACTTTTTTAAAACTCATTTAAGCACATTATTTCATAGTCTTTACAAGCTACTTCCCTTTTAAGAACTGCAACTTCTTTACTAAAAAGAACCTCATTCTTTCTATTGCTCACTATTCTCAAGACCATACCCTTTGAATTCAGGTTCTTTGAATTCACAAACAACATTAGACTATCTGGTTTTTTATCACAAACAACATTAGACTATTGCTCACTATTCTCAAGACCATACCCTTTGAATTCAGGTTCTTTGAATTCATCAAGACCAGAATAAGACAGATTAAGTTTTTTAGGTCTATTATAGATTAAAGGATGAGGTGGAGGAACTGCACTATACCCCAAACCCTTTTTACTTTTTTTTATTTATTTGTCAATATCTACTTCCCAAACAACTGATCTAATTCTTTTGAGGCCTTATCAAATTCTCAATTTTTAAATTCAATGCCATCTTTTTCTTGCTTAACTTTTTTTAAACTAAACTCACTTTTAAGCACATTTATTTCATAGTCTTTACAAGCTACTTCTCTTTTAAGAACTGCAACTTCTTCACTAAAAAGAACCTCATTCTTTCTATATGTGATAAGTTGTTCTTCTACTGTTGCTAAACCTCTTTTATAAGTAGCTGCTGTAAATTTAGTTTGATTAAGCTTAACAATTAATCATCACATTGATTCTACGAGTATTCACATAGTTTTTCAAACAAGTTTTAGAGCAAGTTTTATCAGTGTATACCTCTGATATCCTGAAAACGCCATTAGAGCCATATTTGTCTGAACTTGTTCTTCTGCCACGTCACTCTAATCAAAACCAACACCATCTATAACCAACATTTCTTTTGAAGATGTGTCTTCATTGTTTCCTTGCTTCCTGGTGTTGTCTTGATTTCTAAACTGACCTTCCTTGCTTCTTGGTGCTCTACACTCCCTGGCAAAGTGTCCCAACTTATGACAGTTGTTACACTCCACCTTGGATTTATCATACCCAACAATATTATTAGCATTAATGAAAATCTTCTTGCCTATCCTCTAGTAGTACCTCTTTGCCCTCATACTTAGCAGAGAGAGCTGCCACTTCAAATCCATTGCTTCCAAATCATCTTCATGAATTTGCTCTAAGTCCTGGTGTAGAAGATTAGAACCATTGGGATTTTCAACCATGAAAGCATACACAGCATTATCACTGAAGCTAGTAGTACTAACTTGAGTACTAGCTGTGTTAACATTAGGGCTAGCAATACTAACTTGTGGACTAGCAGTGTTAGCATCATTAGTACTGCTAGTGCTTGGAGCAGTCATGAAGGCCAAGTTTTGAGCACCACTACTTGCACCAATAGATTTCTTTACCTTTTGTTCAACAATTTTGAAGTTGTTGTACAAATCATCTATGCTCATAGTTTCAACTTCAGGCTTATTCATCCATCCACAACAACATATGTTTCACTCAGGGGGCAAGCTGCTTAAATTTTTTGAGTTTAAGTCTTCTTGGGCAATGACTGGTATGTGCTTAAATACACATACCTTTTTCTAAATAAAATGAGCTTAAATGACCAAAAATGGACTTAAAATGCCAAATATATGCTTGTTTTTGTGTTATGTACTATGCAGGTAACAGATATTCACAAAAAGACAAAAAAAAGGCAACAACCGGACAAAACCGAGCACGGGATTAAAAAGAGCGTGGAAAACCAAAGCCGAAGGCGTATGTATCTTAGTAGGCCAACTCACCCCAATTAATGGGCCAAGTCGGCCCATTATGCCATTCAAACAAAAGCCCATATAATAATGCTAAACCTTTTTTTCAAAAGTCCAAACCCAAATCCATAAACCCGGCCCAAACCAAATGAGCCCAACAACCTTAACAATGATCCTGTTAAAACTATTACACCACAAGTCCCTGAACTTTACACCGTTAGTCCTTAGGGACTAACACCGTCAGTCCCTACACAATTACATCGTTAGTCCTTAAATCTAACACACTAACGGCCCTTATCATCCATTAACCCCAATTTTGAAAGAAACAATTAAAATAAAGGCAAAAATGGCGGTAAGTGCCCAAAAACAAGGCAAAACCCCAGCTCCTGCAGGGCTGCGTATGCTTTCACTCATGCCCTCACCATCTTCTAATACACGCCCAGGTCCACGTGGCACAATCAAGCTCCTTCCTATTGACGAATTGAACAAAGGTATTTTTCCCCCAAAAAAAAAAAAGAGATGAGGACAAAGTTTGAAAGGCGGTTTTAAAGTGATTGGTTAAAGATGATGTTTTCCATCAGGTAAATTTGGAATGATTAGTGGATTATACCTCAAGGATAAGCACAAAGACTTCCCTTCTCACGGTTTATAAATAGAGACAAATCACACATTGAAAAATATCATAGTTTTAGGAGTATGTGTAAGCTTTATTTACCTAGCTTATTTAAAGCTAATTGTCTTTAAATAATACTGAATTTACTTTCCAAGCATTGTTACTTCCAAGCTATTCAATCAAAAGTGAGTTTCATTTTAGTTTTTAGCTTATTACTGTTTGCTTAAATTAGAGTTGCTTATTCTCTGCTTATTATTGCTAATACTGCTTATTTTGTCTTTATAAATACCTTTATGTTACTGGGTTATAGCTTATTATAAGTCTTTTGGATCTATTTTCATATAAACTGTCTTAAATTTTGCTATAAAACTGCTTTATTGTCTATTGCTTAATTCTAGTGCTTATTCATGATATGCTATAGATAACTACTTATTTTGACCTTATATGACCTTGTGTTTGAATCTATATCACCAATTAAAAAGGTTTAATAAGAACTGCTTATAGTCTAGACCTGGATTTACAAGTGTTTTTAAAGAGGTGTTTGGGTCAAGAGTCAAAATGGGTCAAATGAGGTTAAAGTTGTTTTTGGCACTCAAATCATTTTCCAAAAGCTTTAATTCAGTCAATAAGTTAATTTAATTTAGTTTTTAAAGTTCAAAAACAAAGGTTAAGGTTTAGTCTAAAAGTGGTCTGAATCTGTGGTGTTTATATCTCATAATTCAGTTTATATGCTAGGATCTTTATAGTGACATTTAGGTGTTGTTTTCATGCTCTAATTTGGTTTATAATGCAGTATATATAATGTTTTGTCAATTGTGCAATTTGGCCCTTTGTTAAATCTTAATCTGTCAAAGTTGCTAAGTCTATTCTCAAAGTTCAAAAGAAACTTTTCAATCATAATTATAGATTAGTTAGGGTTTGTTTTAGGGTTTGAAAATCATTGCACAAGTAGCTTATACATTAATCTCAATCTGTTTTCCATATTTATCTTTTGCCTTTGGCTTATTAGTTCTTTAAGTTAGCTCAAAAAGTGGCTTAAGTCCTTAAATCCTTCTTTAAGGTCTGATTTTTTTAGCTTATCTATTGCTTTCCAGCTTTCCTGTTTGCTCATTTTTAGTCTGAATTGCTTATTATGGGTAAGAGTGGATTTGTTTCAGCTTATTTGTGTTTCTAATTAGCTTTTTGAGTCACTTAAAAGCCAAACAGTCCCTATACAAGTTAGAGTTTTAATTATCAAAATTGTTAGCTTTAAGTAGCTTATTTTTGTGCTTATTAATAAGTTTCATAAAAAGTCCCTTTTCAAAAAAGTGCTTATTATAGTGGTTAGAAGCTTATTCAAAAAGAAATTTGCAAAAATAAAAACATTGGGATTATAGGGAAGCCCAGGGTCGAACCCTAGACCTCTACCTTAACCCCTAACGTTTTAAAACACCGACCTCCCGCTACCCAACACTTGCCCTTGGGGACTTATACATACATTTTTTTGCAAATCATTATTTATAGACATATGAGAGTTTAGCTCATGTCCGAGCTTATTTGCTTATTTACTGCTTATTGCTTCAGCCATTTTTTCTGTTCTTATTTTTCTTGCATTCTCATAGCTTAAAGTATTTTCTAGTAATTTTTCAAAATTTTTAGTATTAGTTTTATATTTTTAATCATTTTTCTTAATTAAAACCGTTTTTAATTCATAATAAATAAAATAAAAGTCAAAAAATACAATTCTTTTTTTAAAATTTTCTTTTATCATTTAGGACTTTTTAAAATTAAATTTGCTTTTCTAGGGTTAAAATTCGAAGATTTAGGTTTTTTAAGTCGCGTTTTAAATTCCCGTTAACTTTTTTCGTGTTTAATTCGTTTTAGCTTTAATTGTTGCTTGTTTTTATCTGTTATTTGCTTTACATTTGTAGAAATTAGAATCAAAATCCAAAAATCTTAACCTATTCAAAATCCCGATTACAAACGTCAACACGAAGTTTAATTCACACCTCGCATGGAACAAAAACTACCCGGGAAAAGACTAGTAGAGGGGCACTTTCGAAGTCGATTTATTTACTAGTCCGAATTATATTTTATATGTGAGAATGGGTTGTCGGCTTGTTAAAAGTTGATTTGCCCCGTTCGCCTATATATTTAATATATCACTATATACTAAATAATATATATGATAAAATACACTATTGACCACGGATCAATTTTTTTTGGCGCCTTTGTCGGGAGGCTGTGTTACGAATTCCAAATTATCGTGTGTGAAGATAGTTTTCTGAAGATCCATTTTACCTCGTAGTGTTAAATCTTGTTATTGAAATATTTTCATATAAAAAAAAAAAATAGCAAAATAAATAAAGAAATCAAAAATCCAAAAAGAATTAAAAAACCGAACCAAAAGAAATCGAAGGTTGTCAATGTTAAATCGGCAACACCTTAAGGAATAACAAACTAATGGCACACCTTCGACCCGAAAGGAGAAGGTTTTTAAAACGCTTTGCGCTTACCCACTCCTCCGCTTCTTTGTGTGTTTTTCTAGAGAGCTACCATGCACCTTTGACTTCCGGTTACCAAAAATATTGTGTTTGTTTTTAATAAATAAATAAATAAAATTCTCAAAAATATTCTTCTTTATCTTGAGAATTTTATTTATTTATTTATTAAAAACAAACACAATATTTTTGGTAACCGGAAGTCAAAGGTGCACGGTAGCTCTCTAGAAAAACACACAAAGAAGCGGAGGAGTGGGTAAGCGCAAGCCGTTTAAAACCCTCTCCTTTTCGGGTCATAAAAAAAAAATAAAAAAAAAATGATAAAAAAAACAAAAATAAAGAAAAAAAGAAGGTGAGCCGATTAGTTTGTAATCCTAAAGGTGAGCCGATTTAACAATTGACAACTCGATTTCTTTTGTTGGTTTTTAATTTTTTTGGATTTTTGATTACTTTATACTATTTTTGTATTTTTTTTTATATGAAAATATTCACAAAAACAAGAATAACTTCCGAGGAAGGATCTTCAAAAAACAATCTTCAAACGATAACTTGGAATTCGTAACACAGCCTCCCCGACAACGGCGCCAAAAATTGATCGTGGTCAATAGTATATATATATATAATATAATATAATATATATATATATAATATAGGCGAACCGGCAAATCACTTTTAACAAGCGACAAACCAACTCACAAATAAAATATAATTCCGGAAGTATCGACTTCGAAAGTAGCCCCTTCTAGTCGTTTCCCGGGTCGTTTTTGTTCCTGCGAGGTGTGAATTGAACTTCGTGTTGACGTTTGTGATCGGGATTTTGAATAGGTTAAGATTTTTGGATTTTGATTCTAATTTCTACAAATGTAAAGCAAATAACAGATAAAAACAAGCAACAATTAAAGCTAAAACGAATTAAACACGAAAAACGTTAACGGGAATTTAAAACGCGACTTAAAAACCCTAAAACTTCAAATTTTAACCATAGAAAAGCAAATTTAATTTTAAAAAGTCCTAAATGATAAAAGAAATTTTTAAAAAAAAGAATTGTATTTTTTAACTTTTATTTTATTTATTATGAATTAAAAACAGTTTTAATTAAGAAAAATGATTAAAAATATAAAACTAATACTAAAAATTTTGGAAAATTACTAGAAAATACTTTAAGCTATGAGAATGCAAGAAAAATAAGAACAGAAAAAATGGCTGAAGCAATAAGCAGTAAATAAGCAAATAAGCTCGGATGAGCAAAACACTCATATGTCTATTAATAATTGATTTTGCAAAACATGTATGTAAAAGTCCCAAGGGCAGTGTGGTAGCAGAGTGGGTTGAGAAAAGTTGTGTTTTTAAAACGTAGGGGTTAAGGTAAGAGGTCCTATGGGTTCGAACCACTAGGGCTTTTCCCTATAATCCAAATGTTTTTATTTTTGCAAATTTCTTTTTGAATAAGCTTCTAACCACTAAAATAAGCACTTTTTTGAAAAGGGACTTTTTATGAAACTTATTAATAAGCACAAAAATAAGCTACTTAAAGCTAACAGTTTTGATAATTAAAACTCTAACTTGTATAGGGACTGTTTGGCTTTTAAGTGACTCAAAAAGCTAATTAGAAACACAAATAAGCTGAAACAAATCCACTCTTACCCATAATAAGCAATTCAGACTAAAAATGAGCAAACAGGAAAGCTGGAAAGCAATAGATAAGCTAAAAAAATCAGACCTTAAAAGAAGGATTATAAAGGACTTTAAGCCACTATTGTGAGCATGAAACTTAATGAACAAATAAGCCAAAGACAAAAGCTAAAGATGGAAAACAGATTGAGATTAATGTATAAGCTACTTGTGCAATGATTTTCAAACCCTAAAACAAACCCTAACTAATCTATAATTGTGATTGAAAAGTTTCTTTTGAACTTTGAGAATAGACTTAGCAACTTTGACAGATTAAGATTTAAAACAAAGGGCAAATTGCACAATTGACAAAACCATTTCAACGGCATTATAAACCAAATAAGAGCATGAAAACAACAGCTTTCCTAAATGTCAGCTATAAAGATCCTATCATATAAACTGAATTATGAGGATATAAACCCCACAGATTTCAAGACCACTTTTAAACAAAACCTAACCTTTTTGTTTGAACTATAAAAACAAAAATTACATAACTTAATAGACTAATAAAGCTATTGGAAAATGAATTGAGTGCCAAAAAACAACTTTAAACCTCATTTGACCATTTTGACTCATGACCCAAACACCATCTTTAAAAACTTGAAATCCAAGTCCTAGACTATAGCAAATCTTATTAAACCTTAAAATGGTGAAACAGATCAAACACAAGGTCATATAAGGTCAAATAAGTATTAAGCATTCAAGAATAAGCACTAGAAATAGGCAATAGACAATAAGCAGTTTAAAGCACATTTAAGACAGTTTTTTATATTAATAAGATCCAAAAAGACATATATGCTATACCCAATAACAGGAAAGGTAATATAAAGACAAAATAAGCAGTATTAAGCAATAATAAGCAGAGAATAAGCAACTCTAATAAGCAAACAGTAATAAGCTAAAAACTAAAAATGAAACTCACTTTTGATTGAATAGCTTGGAAGTAACAATGCTTGGAAAGTAAATTCAGTATTTAAAAAGACAAATAGCTTTAAAATAAGCCGGTAAATAAAAGCTACACTACTCCTAAAACTAGATATCTTTCAATGTGTGATTTCGTCTCTATTTATAACCGTGAGAGGAAGTCTTGTGCTTATCCTTGAGGTAAAAACCACTAATCATTCCAAAATTACTTATGGAAAACATCAATCTTAACCAATCACTATTAAACCGCCTTTCAACTTTGTCCTCTCTCTATGACTTTGTCAATTCGACAATAGGATAGGCTTGATTGAGCACGAGGCCAGGGCGTGTATTAGAGATGGAAGGGCATTCGTTGAAAAGCAACGCAGCCATGCAGGAGTGGGTTTTGCCTTGTTTTGGGCCTTACCGCCATTTTCTGCCTTATTTTATTGTTTTTCAAAATTGGGTTAAAGGGGATAACGGGCGTTAGTGTTGTTAGCTTTAAGGACTAACGATGTAATTGTGTAGGGACTGACGGTGTTAGTCCCTAAGGACTAACGGTGTAAAGTTCAGGGACTTGTGGTGTAATAGTTTTAACTGGATCATTGTTAAGGTTGTTGGGCTCATTTGGTTTGGCCTGTTTAATGGATTGGGTTATGGGACATTTGAAAAAAAAGAGTTTAGCATTATTATATTGGCTTTTGTTTGAATGGCATAATGGGCTGACTTGGCCCATTAACTTGGGTTGAGTTGGCCTCCTAAATACATACGCTATCGGCTTTGTTTTCCGACGCTCTTTATTATCCCGTGCCTCAGTTTTGTCCCGGTTGTTGCCTTTTTTTGTCTTTTTGTGAATATCTGTTACCTGCATAGTACATAACATAAAACAAGCATATATTTGGCATTTTAAGTCCATTTTTGGTCATTTAAGCTCATTTTATTTAGAAAAAGGTATGTGTATTTAAGCACATACCAGTCATTGCCCAAGAAGACTTAAACTCAAAAAATTTAAGCAGCTTGCCCCCTGAGTGCAACACTCATGTAGTTGTGTGGATGAATAAGCCTGAAGTTGAAACTATGAGCATAGATGATTTGTACAACAACTTCAAAATTGTTGAACAAAAGGTAAAGAAATCTGTTGGTGCAAGTAGTGGTGCTTAAAACTTGGCCTTCATGACTGCTCCAAGCACTTCAGTACTAATGATGCTAACACTGCTAGTCCACAAGTAGCCTAATTGCTAGCCCCTAAGTGTTTAACAACTAGTACCAAGTTAGTACTACTAAGCTTCAGTGATAATGTTGTGTAAATGCTTGTCAAGGTTGAAAATCCCAATGGATCTAATCTTCTACAGCGGAGGACTTAAAGCAAATTCATGAAAGATGATTTGGAAGCAATGATTTTGGAAGTGCTGCTCTCCTCGCTAAGATATGAGGTCAAGAGGTACTACTAGAGGACAGGCAAGAAGATTTTCATTAATGCTAATAATATTGTTGGGTATGATAAATCCAAGGTGGAGTGTTACAACTGTCATAAGTTAGGACACTTTTCCAGGGAGTGTAGAGCACCAAGAAGCAAGGAAGGTCAGTTTAGAAATCAAGACAACACCAGGAAGCAAGGAAACAATGAAGACACATCTTCAAAAGAAATGTTGGTTATAGATGGTGTAGGTTTTGATTAGAGTGACATGGCAGAAGAACAAGTTCAGACAAACATGGCTCTAATGGCGTTTTCAGACTCAGAGGTATACACAGAAAAACTGCTCTAAAACTTGTTTGGAAAAACTATGAAACTCTTAATAACAATGTGATGATTTTAATGTTACGCGTAATCAAACTGAATTTTACGCAGCTACTTATAAAAGAGGTGTTAGCAACAGAAGAAGAACAATATATCACATATAGAAAGAATGATGTTTTCTTTTTAGTGAAGAAGTTGCTGTTCGTAAAAGAGAAGTAGCTTGTAAAAGACTATGAAAATATATTTGCTTAAAAGTGAGTTATAAAAAAGTTAACCAAGAAAAAGATGGGCATTGAATTTAATAATTTAAAAATTTGATAAGGCTCAAAAGACATCGATCAGTTGTAGGAAGTCAGATAACAGACAAAATTAAAAAGGGATTTTGGTGTAAGTGCAGACTTCCTACCACCTCATCCTTTAATCTAAATAATAGACCTAAAAAAACTTAATTGTCCTTATTCTGGTCCATGGTATGAAATTCAAAGAACCTGAATTCAAAGGGTATGGTCTTGAGAATTGTGACAATAGTCCTAATGTTTTTTGTGATAAAAAACCATATATTCTAATGTTTTTTGTGAATTCAAAGAACCTGAATTCAAAGGGTATGGACTTGAGTAATAGAGGAGCAATAGAAAGAAGAGGTTCTATTTAGTAAAGAATTGCAAGTTTTCTTAAAAGAGAAGTAGCTTGTAAAGACTCATGAAAATAAATGTTCTTAAAAGTGAGTTTAAAAAAAGTTAAGCAAGAAAAAGATGGCATGAAGTTAAAATTGAGAAATTGAATAAGGCTTCAAAAGACTTAGATCAGTTGTTAGGAAGTCAGATACTTACAAAAGTAAAAAGGGTTTTGGGTTAGAGTGCAGTTCCTCCACCTCATCCTTTAATCTATAATAGACCTAAAAAACTTATCATCTTATTCTGGTTTGATGAATTACAAAGAAACCAAATTCAAGGGTATGGTCCCTTGTAGGAATAGTGAGCAATAGTCCTAATTTTTTTTTAAATTGTTGTGATAAGCAACTCAGATGTTCTAAGGAATAGATTCTAATGAGTCTTTGGTAGAAGCACAAGTATCACAAGGCACAAGCAGCTTTGTTGAGTTTCCACTTAATGTTGATAAAGAAACTGTTTTTCCTGTTGATAAAAAGGTATAGTAGCTAACCTAAAAAAATCATGAAAAACCCTGTTAAAAGGCAAGTTAGGTATGCAAAAATGTATAGATACACAATCTTCTAGGGGAATCAAGGAATGGAATGGACAGAAGTCCAATCAACAATGGAAAAGATTTGTGATGTCTAACAAAGCTTGCTTTATAAGTGGAAAGTATTTATTATTTGGCTGATAAATTAATGTCACCATCAAAGAAAAGTAAAAAGTATCTAGAAAATAATTACAATAGGGTGGATGCCAAAACCACACACCCTAGTATACACAAGAATATGTCTCCAAGAGCAGTTTTGTTGAAAACTGGCCTCACAGTACTTAATACTGTTAGGCCTGTTAATACTGCTCACCCCAAATCAGCAGTTCCTAGTGCTAAATCAATGTCACATTTTTCTAAACAAGCACAATCAACTTCTAGGAGGCCCATTTATAAGCAAACAGCATTAACTAGAAGATCTGTACATACTGCAAAGAGACACTATTATACTAAAAGACCTAGAGCAGTTAATACTGCTAGGTCATATATAGGACAAGTTAATGCTGTTAGGGAAAAAGGGGTAAATGCTGTAAAGACCTCAGCATGTTGGGTTTAGAGACCTACCAACCTAATGGTGCATCACTTGCATTTAAAAAGACACAATACATTGATGCACGAGGCGATCCAAGTCATAAATGGGCCTTGGGTCCCTAAAGGAAACTAATTTCCTTATTTATTATGTGCAAGGGCAAGCACTACAAGATGATAAAGAGATTTGTTTGACAGTGGATGCTCAAGGCACATAACTGGGAACATAGCTTATCTCTTAGATTTCAAGGAATTTGATGGAGGGTATGTTGCATTTGGAGGAGGAGCATATGGTGGTAGAATTACTGGTAAAGGAACACTTAAAACTGATAGTCTTGATTTTGAAGATGTATACTTTGTCAATGAGTTAAAATTCAATCTTTTTAGTGTCTCACAAAATTGTTTGACCAAAAGAAACATGTCCTTTTTACTGACACTAAATGTCTTGTCTTATCTCCTAATTTTAAGTTGCCTGAGGAAAATTAGATACTTCTTAAAATTCCTAGAAAGGACAATATGTACAGTTTTGATATGAAGAACATTGTTCCTAAAGAGAGTTTAACTTGTCTTATTGCAAAGGCTACATTAGATGAATCAATGCTCTGGCATAGGAGGCTTGGTCATATAAATTTTAAAAACATAAATAAGCTTAGTTAAGGATAATTCTTGTAAGAGGATTGCCTACAAAACGTTTTGAAAATGACCAAACTTGTTGCTTGTCTTAAAGGGAAGCAACAACAAGCTTCTTGTAAGTCCAAAGTTCTGAATCCCATTACTAAGTCCTTTGTTTTGCTACATATGGATTTGTTGGTCCAACCTTTGTAAGTAGCTTAATGCATAAAAGTATTGCTTAGTAGTCACTGATGATTATAGTAGGTTTACATGGGTTTTCTTTTTAACAACTAAGGATGAAACCAGTGAGATCCTTAAGAACTTTATCAAAGAAATAGAAAACCTAGTGGATAAGAAAGTGAAAATAATCAGAAGTGATAATGGAACAGAGTTTAAGAACAAAGTTATGGATGATTTTTGCAGAGAAAAAGGCATTAAAAGAGAATATAGTGTAGCCAGGACTCCTCAGCAAAATGGTGTGGCTGAGAGGAGGAATAGGACACTAATTGAGGCTGCTAGAACAATGTTAGCTGACTCTAAGTTACCTACCACATTTTGGGCTGAAGCAGTTTCTACTGCTTGCTATGTATAGAATAGGGTCTTAGTAGTCAAGCCTCATAACAAGACACCTTATGAAATTTTTAGAGGTTTTAAACATCTCTAAGTTTTAGGAGAATTCAATTAGGTTGTCTGTAAATAATTCTTAATACTTAGACAGTTATGCAAGTTAGATGGCAAAAGTGATGAATGTTTCTTTGTTGGATATTCTTTGAGTAGTAAAGCTTTTAGGGTATAAAACACTAGAACCAAGAGGTAGGAAGAAAACTTGCATATTAGGTTTTTAGAGAATAAGCCTATGATAGAAGGGAATGGTCCAAAATGGCTGTTTGATATTGATTCTCTAACCCAATCTATGAACTATGTACCAGTTACTGCAGGTACAATTTCTAATGAGTCTGCAGGTACACAAGGTAAACTTAATACAGGTACATCAGAAGAAATCAGTCAGGATTGCATTTGTGAGCCCAATTTGGAAGATGCTTCCCATACTTTGAAATCACCACCAGGATATTGATGAATGGTGAATCAAAAACTGTGATGAATCCAAAAGCAGGTTGAGATGACCCATATATTGAGAATGCTGACAAAGGGGATAATAAGCAGAGAAAGCAGAACAAAAGAGGTGTCATGCTGCTAACACATTATAATACAGCCATTCCCTAAGTTAATACAATTAGTCTTAAACTTAAGCTTATATGGACCATCAGATAATACTACAAGTCAAATGAACACATGATAGCCCTAAAGACATGAGTTTCCCATGGGAGTTAAGTCATACACTTGGAACCACTCAAATTGAGTTCTTCAGTGATGAAGATGAACCAGAAGTTGATTTGGGGAACATCACAAATTCCTATACAGTTCC
Source organism: Tanacetum coccineum (assembly GCA_026074375.1). Taxonomy (NCBI): domain Eukaryota; kingdom Viridiplantae; phylum Streptophyta; class Magnoliopsida; order Asterales; family Asteraceae; genus Tanacetum; species Tanacetum coccineum. The sequence goes on from BQNB010018296.1 coordinate 55,762, forward strand.
AACCACTCCCAATACAAGAATTCATAGAGATCACCCAATTGATAATGTGATTGGTGATGTGAAGTCATCTGTTCAGATAAGAAGAATGACAAAACCTACTTCTTGAACAAAAGGGTTTCTCAGTATGATAATGAACAGAAACACATATACCCTAGAATAACTTGTTTATAGCTTGTTTCCATCACACAATATAACCAACAAGCATTTGTAAAGCTCTATATCCGTTCAATCTTGGGTGGGAGCAATGCAGGAAGAACTTCTGTAATTCAAACTTTAACAGGTTTGGATACTTGTGGATTTGCCTAGTGGAAAGAGGGCCATTGGAACAAAATGGGTCTTCAGAAACAAGAAAGATGAAAGGGGGATTGTGATTAGGAATAAAGCAAGGTTAGTTGCACATGGTCATAGACAAGAAGAAGGTATTGATTATGAAGATGTATTTGCGACAGTGACAAATAATGTGAGTCAATAAGAATGTTTTTGGCCTATGCTTCTTTATGGTTTTACTGTATATCAAATGGATGAAACAAGTGCCTTCTAATTATGGAACATGAGGAAGAAGTCTATGTTACTCAACCACCAAGGATTTAAAGATCGCCAGACGATGCAGACAATTTTACAAGTGGTCAAGGCACTTATGGTTTGCATCAAGCCCAAGAGCATGGAATGAACCTTTGACTAATAATAGTTTGGGCAATGGGTTTAAAAGAGGTAAGATAGACCAGACATTATTTATCAAGAAGCAAAAAGGAGATATTTTGCTTGTACAGGTCTATGTTGATGACATTATCTTTGGCTCTACAAACAAGGAGTTATGTACTATTTGAGAAGCTCATAAAGGATAAGTTTCAGATGAGTTCTATGGGAGAACCTATCTTTCATTTAGGATATACAAGTACAACAAGACGGAAGATAGAATATTTATCAAGTCAGATAAATATGTATCAGAATTTGAGAAATTTAACTACATTGATGGAGATCTTGCTTATTTTTATTCAAAAACCCTCTAGTTTTGAATTTGGAAAGCCATAGTCAAAGAAGTAGATGTATTGAAGCTGTTGATGTATATCTCTATAGATCTATGATTTGGTCTTTGATGTATCTCATAGCATCTAGGCCAGATATCATGTTTGCAATATGTGCATGTGCTAGATTTCAAGTTTACTCCAAAGACACACATCTCTAGCAGTCAATAGAATTGTTAGATATTTTGAAAGGCAAACCAACTTAGGACTTGGTATATTTAGGATTCTCCATTTGAATTGCTTTTCTTATACAGATAGAGACTATGCTGATGCAACTCAAGATAGGAAGGTCTACATCTAAAGGTTGTCAGTTTTTGGAAACAGGTTGATATCTTGGCAGTACAAGAAGCAAATGTAGTTGCCACCTCTACAACTGAAGCTGAATATGTGGCTGCTGCTAGTTGTTTGTGACAAGTACTCGGAATTCAAAACTAGTTGCTGGATTAAGGGTACACTTTCAAGAACACTTGTCATTAAAATTTGACAATGAACAGTACTATCTGCATTATAAAAATCCTGTTCAACGATTCTAAAACAAAACCATATAGAGATTAGAATCCTTTTAATAAGATAAGCAATGCAAAAAAGATATACAAATGGTTAAAATTTATACTGATTATAATGTTGCTGATCTTCTTACAAAAGGTTTTGATGCAGGAAGATTTCAATACTTAGTCTCAAGTATTGGAATGCTTAATCCTTAAATTGATCTATATCTCTTATGTTTGTAAAACAAAAAAAGGGGATTAGAATGATAGTCTTGTCAATTAGTACTGCTAAGTTTAATTAAAATGCTAGTTATACTTAAGACTGTTTGTTAAAACTGTTAGTCATACTTAATGCTGTCAAGAAGAACATACTTTAGATTTTGTATTTTGGCTATATGACAAACATCTGCAGTAAAGCATATTAATATCCTAATGTTAATGATCTTGGATCACAGTTTTTAACTTTTATTCATAGGTTATGCATAAATATAGATCCTCATGAATTCTCACATGTCTATCTAGTCTTTTCTAGTGTGCTTGTAATGAATAGAGGCATGTTGTTGTATAATTATTGAAGACAGAGTTAATACTGTTAGACATCTGTTAATACTGCTAGGCAAAAAATTACTACTGCCAAGCAAAAGTTAATGCTGTTGAGATGACATGAGTGCCAAAGTTACAACTGTTGAGCAAATTCTTATCTCTTGAAACATTGTTTGAGGGGAGGCTACTTATTAATACAACCAAAAAGCCATGATGGAAGATATGTTTATCAAAAGTATGTTAAAAGAATCAAGCACAATCAAAGATGGTCGGGACACCAAGATACCTCCGTCTAGTGGTCTACAGACAAAAGGTTGGTGATGAGGCTATCCATAAGGAGTTGGGTGACAGAATGGAAATGGCTGCCACTACTGCTTCTAGCTTAGAAGCAGAGCAGGACAGTGGTAACATCAAATAAGACCCAATCCATGGCAACACTTAATGGATCAACTCCTTAGGGAATTGATTCAGGTATGTAGGTCCCAGAGTGCCAAATATACCATATTGGTGGATGTGGATGCTCAAACAAGGTTTGAGATTACATCTAAACAGTCCAAGGATCTACCTCTCTCAAAAGGTTACACACTTGAAGTGGGGAGGATAGTAAAATGAAATTATTAGAATTGGATGGAACCTTGTAAAACTGTCATATAAAAACAGAAAGAGTGTTTGGTGAGCCAAAAGAAAATGAAGAATTAAGTGAGCTTACAAAAAAATAGAAAGAGAGACGTGTGCATAAAAACAGAAATGAGTGATTATGTGAGCAAAAAGAATTGAGATAGATGTGTGCATAAAAACAGATATGAGTGATTATGTGAGAAAAAAGAATTGAGAGATAATGTGAGCATAAAAACAGAAAGAGAGCTTGTGAGAATCAAATTTGATGATGAAAATTGCTTTTTGGAATGAAATTTAGGTAATTACTAGTATATTGAAGTTAATGCTGCTAAGCATACCGTTTCTACTACTGGTATACATTAATGCTACTAAGCTTATGTTGATGCTGTTGGGTTCAGTTAATGCTGTTAGGCATATGTTAATGCTGTCAGTTCAAGTTCCTGCTGCTGAGGGTGATTTTATAAATACTTCGATTCAGGGTTTCATTTACTTCTTTATTCGATTTCAATCATTCAAACACTCTCTAATCATAAACCCTAACTCAGTTTTCATCTTTGATCATCAAAATCATCATTATATCGAGCCCTAAGTTTGCTGAAATGCACAATGTGGACGCGTTCTTGGAAAAACCTATAGAAAGTGATGGGCTTGCAGAGATTATTGATTTCTTGAAAGCAAGTTCTGTTCATTATGCTTTAACAGTCAATCCAATCATCTACACATCTTGTATTGAACAATTTTGGGCAACTGCAAAGGTACAGACGGTTAATGGAGTGCGTCAGTTACAAGCCCTAGTTGATAAAAAGAGGGTCATCATTACGGAGTCAAGCATTCGATGTGATCTTCACTTGGAAGATGCAGGAGGTACTGATTGTTTGCCAACTGCTACTATATTTGAAGAACTGGCACGTATGGGGTATGAAAAGCCTTCTCAAAAGCTTACTTTTTTAAAGCTTTCTTTTCTCCACAGTGGAAGTATTTCATTCTCTCTATTACACAATGCCTTAGTGCCAAATCCAGTGCATGGAATGAGTTCATTAGTACAATGGCTTCTTTGATCATATGCTTGGCAACAAATCAGAAATTTAATCTGTCTAAGTACATTTTTGATGCTATGGTGAAACACTTAGATGGAGGGGTTAAATTCCTGATGTATCCACATTTTCTACAAGTTTTCATTAATCAATAGTTTAGAGACATGTCACATCATAAGAAGATTTTTGTTAATCCCTCCCACACAAAGAAAGTTTTTGCTAACATGAAGAGAGCAAGAAGGATTTTCTAGGAAATAACACTCATGGAAGTCACATAAGTTCCTCTATTTTGATACTATGATGGTTCCAAGCTTCTGAAGAAGTGGGTGAGGATTCAGATCATCCAACTGATTCCAATCAAATACCCATTGTTGATCAACCATCTACATCCTCTCAACCCAAGCAGAAACAAAAGTCTAAGAGGAGACAGAGGAAGGAGGCAGAAGTTGCTCATGATGAGACTGAGCATGAGGAAAGTGTACCCACCCCTTCTAATGATCCACTACCTAGTGGTGAGGATAGCATGAACAAAATGATTTGATGGTTTTATTACCAAATTACAACACGTTTCTTGATTTAGAAAAAAGCAAAGGATGCTCAAGCAAAGGAGACTGCTGATTTAAAGAAGAGGATCCAGAGGTTGGAAAGGAAAAAGAAGTCAAGAACTACAGGTTTAAGAAGACTAAAGAAAGTTGGTATATCTAGGAGAGTTGAGTCCTCTGAAGATCAGTAGAGTTTGGGTGATCATGAAGATCCATCCAAATAGGGGAGTAGCATTAAAAGATATTGAGCAGATGTTGAGGTAACGTCTAGTAATGAAACTTAAGAAAGGCAGGAATGATGAACATTATTTTTTTTTTTTTTTTTAAAAAAAAAAAAAAAAAATTTTTTTAAAAAAAATTTAATGTTTGATACTGGAGTTCTGGATGATGATGAGGTGTTTGTGGATGTTACAACTGTTGAGAAAGAAGAGCAAAGTACAAAGACTGGTGAAGCAGTTACTACTGCTGGTGTTAAAGATAGTGTTGCTCCTACAATTCCTACAACTGTTGAAGAAACTTTGGCTCAGACTTTAATGGAAATCAAGGCAGCTAAACCAAAGGCAAAGGGAATTGTTTTCCATGATCAGGAAGAGCAGGTATCTGTATCTAAACCAACAGTTTTTCTGTCATACAACCCTTAGTCAAAGACAAAGGAAAAGGTATCATACAAGAGCCTGAGAGACCTCTGATAAGAAAAGAACAAGTTTCTCTTGATGAACAAATGGCAAGAGACATTCAAGCTCGTTATGGATAGCCTGAAATCATAGAAATAAGAAAGGCTTTTACAGCAAAAGAAAGAAGAAAGCCAACATAGCAATTGATTGAATCATATGTAAATACACAAGCTAAAATGGAGGACAGAAAGATTACAGGCCGAGAAACTCCAAACAGAGAAGAGAGGAGTTGACAGATGAAGAAAAAGGAAAACTGTTTATGGAATTAATAAAGAAAAGAAGAAAACATTTTGTTGAACTAAGACCACAAGAAAAGAGAAACATACCTCCTACCAAGGCACAAAAGAGAACTCAAATGTCTACCAATCTTAAGCACATGGGTAGATACAAATACAAATAAGATAATGTGGAAAGAGCATATGAAATCCAAAACTGATTGACAAGGAGATGAAGAGGGTAAATACCTTTGTGGCTATGAGTTTCAAGGCACAAGAAAGTAATGAAAAGAAGGAAGAAGGTAGTGAGGAGAAAGCTAAAGGCAGTAGAAAGAAGATGCTTGGAAGGAAAAGAGCAGGGAAAGAGCAACAACAAGAATCTTCAAAGAAACAAAGAATGGAGGAAGACAAAGAGACAGATGAAGTTGAAGAAGTTGAAGAAGATGATGAATCTGAAAAATCATTTGGTGATTAAAAAGGATGATGACTTGTATCCTGAGCTGTTGTATTATGAAGTAACGCCCCCTGACACATTTCCGCTGCGACCCATTTTGGGGGTGTTACAGTTTAAATTTTAAATTAATATATACCAAGGGTATATATTGTCATTTTTGAATTCTTGAGGGTATAAAATGCAATATTTTATTTTTAATAATAAAAATATATTTAAACATTATAAGACTCGATTTTATTAAAACCTGACACATTCATTGCTTCATTCATCGATCGAAACATTTTAAAATCAATTATGTTAAATATTTAACATAATTTATCTTCCACTAGCTTTTAAAGAAACTTAAAAAGATAAAATCTTATCATATAAACTATAACGTATCACGTTACTAGGGAATTTCATTTGAGGGGCTTTCATTTAGGTAGACGTTTTGATGAGTTGATGGATTTACGATTTAAAGTGTCCTAGCTCCTCAAACGTTTACTACATGACCTCTGGATTATGATAGCACGGAATCCAATTGATACGAGATTTCACAAGTCTATAACCAAATTAATATTTACGGTTAAACATTTATGAAATAAAGTTTTTGAGAATACAAATCCATAAAACAAGCTGACATATTTCCCAAGTGGCTGCCGTGACGAATTAGCTGTTTACTTCCACTTGAATTTTACTTTTTACATTCAATCAACTACCTTATCAAGTAAAGTTCACCCCACTCAGACTAGTCCAACAGTTATCTGTTTTTCTAACTCTGTGGGAGAGACATGACCTACCTCATCGCTATAAACCATCGTATACAAGTATTTTCCAAATGTATGCTTTCCTGATTATATTATTACCGGAGTTTACTCTACGGCAAATATTATTTAATCATGAAACCATTAGATCCTTGGCGACTCCTTTTTCTTCTCTACATAATCTTCTGTGAACGTGGAATATTGTGGATAGATATATCGGGTCGGTGACTGACCCATACAATACACGTTAACGTGTTGACTATAATGAGGTAATCAGACGCCTACTATGTGAGAAATAATGGGTAACTTGGCAAGTTACTTTGTAAAAGGATAGTTGTTCCTAATTAAATGTCACTGAGAGTTACTTTTCCATGTAACGTATTGGTGTAATGACTTAGGGCAATAATAATGTTTTCCATGACTAATGTATAATTGTACAAATTATTACTTCTACAACCTATGACTTCGTATTCCAAAACATTTCATTACAACCTATGAATTTCACTCAACCTTTCGTGACCTTTTTTAGAATGTTTTATCTCAGGTAACTAAGATTTTAAGGACTTATTGATAAGTGGAAGATGACTTGAAGTATCAAAATCTTGTTATCATTCAAACTTTATGTGTGAAGGGATTTTGGACCCACCCAACGCGACCTACCTTTGTATAAACTATGATATGATATTGAATGATAATAAATCTTTCAAAACGTCTCTTTTGAGTCCTTTTACTATGATATGACTGTGATTCATGAAGTATTAACTCACAAACTTTAGCCGTCGTGCTATATTGCTCAATATCGGATGTTACAGATTGGTATCAGAGCCGCAGTTATATAGAACAAGGTTAAAACCTAAACTATAACTACTTTTTCCATTCAAGAAAGTCCTCTGTGCCACTACATTTCTTGAATAGTATGTAAAGATACATAACTATTATATAAATAACTTATGTTATTTTACACTGGGTTGTTACAGAATTATGTCTACATCCACCCACCCTATTATTGTCCTATCTGATTCCTATATTGAGGATGCTTTTTCCTCTACAACTACTCCTGACTATACCCCGGCTTCACCAGATTATTCCCCAGCCTCACCGGGAAACACCTCTTCTGACTCTTCAGATGATCTATCTAAGGATATTTTAGCCTCTCTAACTATTTCACCTTTTCACAATGATCCGTATATAAAAGTTATGCAAGCATATAATGCTACTAGTAATGAATCACCTATTCCACTACCACAAGCTCCTATTACTCCACCACCTATTTTTCCTCCATCTTTAGTGTTACCACCATCACTACTATTTGATCCCCGAGATTTCTTTCTCCCCGAAGAGATTTTGCCACCTCAAAAACGAGCCCGTTTCCTATCATCCTTCTCTACTGATTCTTCTGCCCCACCTCAAGTATTTGAGACTGAAGAGTGCTCATGTGACGCGTCTGGAGTGCCATAAGGAACAGATTAAAACTATTTTGAATCACTTAGATGAGCCCCCTCTTGAGCGCATTGAGCCTATAGAAGATAAGATAGAAGGTCTTGGTAATGGTCGAGTAATCATACAACGAGATTTTGACCAACTAGAAACTGAACTTCAAGAAGCCCGTACCCAGATTGCTGGATTTTAGAAAAAGCAAATAGGGCATGACGACAAGATTGTTCTTGCTCGTGTCAAGATTGCTACTCTGGAAATGCTCATCGAGGATATATAGGTTCGCCACCGATCGGATATGAAGAGTCTTCTGGACATGATCCATGAGCTTAAAAACCACAAGGGAGGACCACCAGACTACTAGACTAGATCTTTGTCATTTACAGCTTTTGTTTCGAATCCAACCACGAGATGTGTGGCATAAATAATCGACACTTGTCAAATTTTTGTTATGTAAAATATGTAGACAAGTTGTTTATGACATAATCAAGTTGTGATTCCATTATACCTCGCTGTTTCATGATACCGATTTATGTATGTCGTGGTTGTCTATCCTATATCCTGTGTTAAGGTTATTCATGTATCGTATCTTTATATATCTAGGTTACTATGGTTCTCACCATCAGGTTTTCTCAAACCTTTGTATCCGGATATAATTAATGATCAAGACATTGAGCATATGATTCCACCTACACCGCCTAGCGACACTGAGCCTCCTGTTGGATCACCCATTTCATTATCTTCGTCTTCATCAGTAGGATCTTCATCACCGTTTAGGTCAACTACACCACCGCCAGACTATCCCTTTGATGAGTCTATCTTCGCGGAATTAGATAACTCGTTATGGATCATACCGCGACCACTAGAAAGTGAACCAGTCCCCGAGAAACCTAATGAGTGTCCATCTCCGGAAGTCTTAGATTCCAAAATTTTCCGTTATATCCTGCAAAGTAATATCAAAGTATGTATATTTCTTTGTTAGAACTTGTACCAAATAAGTATCTATGTCAAATGATTTCAATATCACTATGTATAAAATTTTTGATTATTATACAAAGACTTGTGATATGACTATATCATTGTATGGATTCTTATTTTGTGTTGTCTTGTAAATGTTGATAGAATGGCTCCTAAGAAGACATCAACATCTGCAGCACCACCCATGACTCAGGCCGCCATTAGGAAACTAGTTACTGATAGTGTTGCTACAGCTCTGGAAGCACAAGCTGCTACCATGGCAAATACTGAGAATACCACTAGGAACACCCGACCAAGAGAGACTCCTGTAGTAAGAAAATGTAGCTACAAAGAGTTTATGAGCTGTCAACCATTCAATTTCAAAGGTACGGAAGGCGCTATTGGTCTCATCCGCTGGTTTGAACGAATTGAGTCGGTATTTCTCTGTAGCAACTGTACTGAGGACTACTGATATGTGAGAAATCCCATATCCGTTTTATACCAAAAATGACCCTAAAAGATGAAAAAGGGATATATTATGCTTTTATATTGTGTATTTTATCTTTTGTGATGTGTAGGTACGGATATTACAAAAATCACAAGAAAAGAGCCAAAAACCGGGCAAAAACGAACACGAGACGGAAAGAGTACACAAGAGCTGGGAATTTGTAAGTAAAGGTCAACAAAAAGTCAATCAAAGTCAACATTGGTCAACCCATGAGAAGGCAAAACCTTGAAATTACCAAATGGCCCTTATTGTTAAAACTTTTTTCACCAAAAGTTACTAAACCAATAACACCGTTAGTCCTTTAATACTTAGGGACTAATGGTCGTTAAGTCCAAATTTACTCTTAACAATTAACCAAACCCAAAACCATATTACCGAGCCCAAATAAAACCTTGGCCCGTATACCCTTTAGCCCAAGTCAACCCTCCCTTTTATAACACGGGTCAAACAATGAAATATGAAAAGAAAAGGGCGGGAATACCCTTTTCACTATTCACCATCGTCCCAAAATTACCCTGTACCTAAATATAACCTCGTTTAAGTAAAGTTAACCCTTCTAGAAGACTATGACACACGTAATGACGATTGTGGGATGCCAGGTTGGCAATCCCAAGGCCAATCATTGGCTAATCATACGTAGAGCGCAATGGACGATCGAGATCAAATTAATTGAAAGCAGTTAAGGATTAAGGGTCAAGATCAAAAGCTGGGGGAGCGTCTAAGGGTCTGGAAGCTTCACTCTTGGCCTATAAAAGGAGCATTTCGTTCACAGTTTAATCATCTAGTTTTTAGTGTAGCTTTTAACTTAAGTAATTTTAGCTTATTGTTTTCAAATTAATGTAATTTTCTTTTTATAAACTTGTATTCAGTTTTCAATATCAATAAAAGTTTAGTTTACATTTTGTTCAAATTTTCAATTCGTGTTTTACTTTAAAAAGCACTATAGTTTAATAAGCTCTCTATTGTTCTAATAAGTTTAATAAGCAATCATATTAACTAATAAGCTAGTAGATCACTCAGTTAAGCTCCTAAAGCTTAACTAAGCTTTAAAATACTCAAATCCTCCCATCAAAATACCTCAACTTATTTTTGGAAGGGAAGCCAGTAATGGAAGGGCTTCTAGGACATCACCAGCTTGTCCTAGATAAGCTGGAGCTTGTTGAGTAGTTTTTAAAAGTGTTAGTAGCCTTGTTTTGTGCAGAGGCTCTTGTAAGTTCTCAATTTACATTTTTTAAAGCTTTACATTGCACTTTTGCTTATTTCTGCTTTTAGTTAGCTTATAATTGTCTAATCTAGCTTAATACTGCTTATTTTAGTTGTTTGATACTTATTGTGTTCAATTAATAGTATAGATCTTAGTATACATGTATTTATTATTAAAAAGTTGAAAAAACCAAAAATAGTAGCATAATCTGTTAGCTTATAGTTTTAGCTTATTTGATTTTTGAAATATGCTCATTAGGTTTGATAATAGCTTTATAATATCTGGTATTTGAGGATTAAGTCTTAAATCTTAATTTTATAAGCTAAAAATGAGTTTAATTATTTTAAAGGGGTGTTTGGCTTATGGCAGTACAAACTGAAGTTAATATTGTCAAAGACCATTTGGTTCCTTTAAGTGAATTTGAATATCACATTTTAGTTTATAAGGTTAGGATTTTTAGTTTTAGAGGCTTATATCAGGTTTTGGCATGTTTGTGTGTTGATCTGAGGTAATAAGCTCGGATCCATAGGCATTTTGTGCTCAAACTTTTCTAGCTGTTGTTGTTGCTCTAAATACTCTTGAATTTGTCTTTAAAAGATGTTGAGTCCAAATCCTTAGGTCTGCATTTGTGGTTTTTAGTTTTAGCCTTAAAAATTTATCAATTGCATCGGTAAGGAAACATAACTTTTAGTCATTTTCAAGTTAAAAATTAAGCTAGTTAAAATAAGATTTAGCTTTTGAAACTTAGTATACAGCTAGTTTATAGGTCAATCTAGATTAGTTAGGGTTTATTTTGTAGAAAGTAGCTTATTTACCAATCTGTTTTTAAGCCTGCATTTAGCACTTTGTCTTTTCATATAAAATCAAAAACATAGGTAAACAGTTAAAGTAGCTTTTTCATTTAGCTTTTTCTTTGCTTATTTGATTTTCAAATTCCTTTTTGATTAAAGATTTAGATAGCTTATAGGACAAGTTTTCTAGAGGTATAATCCATTTAGCCATAATGTTCCTTTAGTTTGCTTAAATTTAAGTTCAAAAGTGTCGTATTGGACTGTTTGGTTAACAGTTTTATACCAAAATGCTTATTTAAGTTTCTCATCTTATAGCTAGTTGGTTTTGCTTAATTCTTGCTTTCACTTGCTTATTATATTAGTTGTAGGATAGTTGTAGCTTGTTTAGCTCTGGCTTGAGCTTATTTTAGCTTATAAGTTCCTTTGAGTTTTGTGGAAAAAGCCAAAAAGTGTTAAATCACATCTGTCTTTTTAATTAGCTCTTTTCCAGCTTATTTGAGGTATTTAGAAAAGTTTCTTTTACAAAATTTGCTAATTATAAGCTGTTTTATAAGTTTGTTTCAAAAAGTTTTTCAAAAATAAAAAAAAGGGGAACAAGGGAAATCTTGGGTGAGCAAGGCTCGAACCCAAGACCTCAACCTTGTTCAACCCTCTTTTATACACACTCACCACACCACTGCGCCCTTGGGACTTTTACATCCAAGGGTGCACTTAAAATTCCTTTAACACTTCTTTGTCCCATCTTTTACATAAGCACTTCGAGTGCTTATTAGCTTTTTCTAGGCTTATCTGTTTAAGCATTTTTCTAGCTTTTATTTTTCCTGCAATCCTTACATGCTTAGCAACTTTTAGTAATTTTCTAGAATTTTTATTTTAGCTTAAGTAATTTTCGTACATTTATTTTGTTTAAAAACTTTAAAAAATCATAAAAATAGAAAAATAATCAAAAAAATTAAAATTCTTTTTTATAAAATTTTCTTTTATCATATTTTAGGTTTAGGAATTAAATTTGCTTTCGTAGGTCTTTAATTTGTTACACTTGCTTTTTAGTCGCGTTTCTTTTAATCCCGTTAACGTTTTCGAAGATATTTTTATATGTGCCTTTATTTGCCCACTAGTAGGATTTAGTTTTCAAAATCAAAGATCTTAGAACCATTCAAATCATTGTCTAAACAAAAACGGAGTTTCAATTCATAATTCTTGGGGTATAAACGACCCAGTGAACACTTACTGGTTTAATGTACGATATTTTGTGTAGAATTTGCTTTTAATCTTTGTCCTCAAGGATTATTAGTGAATCTATTATACTTTGATATTATACATATATATAATTGATCGATCAATTTTTGGTGCCGCTGCCGGGGAATTGTGTTAAAGATTCTCTCGTTTGAATTTGTCGATCGTGATTTGGAGAACCTTTCGTCTTCGAAAGTTACGTCCTTTGAAAAAAATCAAAAAATCAAAAATATAAAAAAAATAAAAAAGTAAAAAATATTTTTCTTTTTCTTTTACTATATGTAGAAGATTAAT
>BQNB010018297.1:0-68519 GCA_026074375.1 Tanacetum coccineum
AACCAGTATCTTTGTATTAATAATAAGGAACAAGTTAAAGCTTCGGGCTATTTGTATCAAATATTTCCTAAATCCAATGTATCAGTTTTAAAACGACTTTTTGGTCGTTCTATATATATCTTGTGTTATTGATCTATGAAGTAACCTGCCCCGGAGATCCTTATTCCACTGCGACCCAATTTGGGGGTGTTACATGCTCGCTTGGAAGCTGTTTGGATTTTTGTCGCATATGCTGCACACAAGTCTTTTTCAATTTATCCGATGGACGTAAAAACGGCATTTCTTAATGGTCCACTGAAGGAGGAGGTTTATGTTGCACAACCAGATGGGATTGTTGATCCTGATCCTACAGAGAAAGTTTACCGTATAAGGAAAGCTCTATATGGATTAAAGCAAGCTCCAAGAGCCTGGTATGATGAACTCTCAAATTTCTTGATGTCCAAAGGTTTTAGTAAAGGTACCATTAACCCTACTCTATTTATGATAAGATACAGGGAGGACATTCTACTTGTGCAAATTTACGTCGATGACATTATTTTCGGGTCTACAAACCTAAAATTTTCTAAAAGATTTAAAAAATTAACGCACAGTAGATTTTAGATGTCCTTAATGGGGGAAATGAAAATCTTTCTAGGACTTCAAATCCACCAATCCCTATGAGGTATCTTTATCAACCAGGTCAAGTACGCTTTAGAAATACTTAAAAAACATGGTATGGATAAATGTGATAGCGTTGGTACACCAATGGCTACTAAACCTAAACTGGATGCAGACTTGTGTGGAAAACACATAGACCAAACTGACTATCATAGTAAAATCTGGTCACTCATATATCTGACATCTAGTAGACCAGACATAGTGCAAGCAGTATGTTATTGTGCACGTTATCAAGCAAGACCGACTGAAAAACACCTTAAAGAGGTTAAAAGGATCTTTCGATACTTAAAGGGAACCATTAACATGGGACTCTGGTATCAGAAGGATTCTGGCTTTGAACTAACAGCTTTTTTAGATGCCGACCATGTCGGATGTCTTGATACTCGTAAAAGCACTTATGGAGGAATACAATTCCTAGGTGATAAGTTAGTCAGCTGGATGTCAAAGAAGCAGGACTGCACTACAATGTCATTAGCAGAAGCCGAGTACGTGGTGTTATCTGCAAGTTGTGCCAAGTAATGTGGATGAGGACACAACTTAAGGATTATGGATTCAACTACAATAAAATACCGTTGTATTGCGACTCTTAGTCAGCCATAGCAATCTCATGCAACCCCGTGTAGCACTCCCGTACCAAGCACAACCATACTCGATATCATTTTATCAAAGAACATGTTGAATACGGTATAATTGAATTGTATTTTGTCAGAACTGAATACCAATTAGCTGACATGTTTACTAAAGTGTTACCCGAAGATAGGTTTCAGCATCTTATCAGACGAATTGGTATGAGATGTTTGACTCCAGCAGAACTGGAGGTTCTGGCAAATGAATCCGCTTAATATATTCTTCAAACATCGACTTGTAAATATTTAAAAAAAAAGCAAAATACAAATATATAAAATTTCAAAAAGAAAATACAAAATCAAAAAATCAAAAAATTCCAAAAAGAATCTTCTCGACATGTCTCTTGGAATCGATAACATTAACGTACCTACAAATGTTGATTAATATTGACACGGGTGTGAAATGAAGTTCGAGTAAGAGTTTCAAAAACATTCAAAACATGTCATTTCTAATTTTCTTAATGACTTGTAATCGCTCTCAGATTTCAACTCGAACCCGAATGACAAAGGAGAGTGTACGTTTCAGTGCGCTTATCCTTAGCGTTAGAAGAGAAGTCTTCTAACATGATGTTTTTCAAAATGTTGAACACAATTTTTCAAGGATTTCTCAATGACAATTCAAAATCTTTCAAAATTGTATGTTCAACTCCATCCCTCATAAAGTTTTACAAGATAATTCTTCTACATTTGGTGTCATTTTCAAAATGAGTCAATGTTTGAGGGGGAGTTTTTTCATAAAACAAAGTTTTAATGATTTTGGATACATCATCTCATGATAATTCTTATGTATTCAAAACATTATTAAAAATCTATTAATAACAAATCAGTAATAATAATGACTACTCAATAGATTGTATGTTATAAGATGATCCAGTGTCTGAGCACAATTTTTTAAAAATTCTTCAATGACATTCATAATCTTTCAAAATAGTGTGCTCAACACTACCTCAACCTTAATTTTATATTCCTTTTACAACTTGGTATCATTTTTTTTGTGTCAAACATATGTAAAATTAAGGGGGAGCAAGAAGAAAAAGTTCCACATAATTCATGCTGAAACATTTTCTACCAACAGCTTTTTCAAGACACATTTTAAATCACATGGTATTTCAAAGACTAGGTGAATTAGTATTTAAAATAAGGGGAGAAATATAATTAAAATGTGATCTTGAAAATGATAAGTGATCTAAACGACTCAAAGTGCTTTATACACTTCAGAAAAGGTTTTATGGTTATGATCTTATACCCAACAACATCTTAATTCACGACGATTCTGAAGTCATAAGGTGGTTAGGTTAGGTATTAGTCCTATGATCCAACTAGAACCGGATGGATCTACCCAAAGACAATCCATAGTTAGAAATAGTAGTCCTTAGGTATGATTGGAGATGAATGAGTATAAGAGAATAATGCCGACTAAGACTGAGTTAACACTAGAACAATCACAACAAGGTGTTAGTAATGATGTCTTGGTAAGCATTAAAAGGGTTGAAGAATTAAAAAGAAATGTATGGATAAAGGGTGAAAACAAAGCATCACTCCACACACTTTAGGCTGAAATCGGGTCAATACATAATCTATCAGATTCACAAAGATGAATTCTAGTTTTGAAGATAAGACATCATGGACCCAGTGATGCACTACACAACCCTTCTCAGCCATTCAAGTTTCTCTCAACAGATACTTGTCTCATTTGTCAACGAGATACACATGACTTCTATTGACTTTCTCACTCCGAGTTAGTTAATATTGAAAAGGTGGCTGTCTGCTCCAGCCTCCAATTACTAAAACCAAAACGCACTAATCGAGTCTAGAGCCAAGGGATCAATAGATAAATCTCATTAGGACACATTCCATAACAAACACTTGTTGAACACCAATAAGTTCACAATCTATTAACAAGAGTCCTATGCATTATCCTTGTGATTTTGCCAGAAAGAGTGATGCTCTTTAGTATTCACAATGACGAATGGAAATCCTTCCAGAGTCAACATCAACCAATTCTGGGGTAGGTGACTTGCGAGATTCTATATGAATCAAGCTTGTGTCAACTAGATATCGATTCAGTCCAGTAAATGAATTGACGACTCAATCAGAAAGAAAGTAACTATCTGATTCACTCATATCGTGTTGTCTGCTTTGAGACATTCCGGTATTGAGAACAAGCAAGTACGGTAAATCTAATGCATCTGCGTTAGAGGATGTAACACTTTGAGCTAGAAACCCTGTCAAGGAGGTTCTTCTAAATTGAACCTACCTGATAACAGTTACAGTATTTATAATGTAAAACAGTCCTTACAGAACCGGAGGTTAATGCAACCGAATCTCGACGAATGGCAAAGCCATATTCGTCCATATCTGCTATTTATCACTAACATTCAAATGCAGGTACAAACGATGGTGTTGCAGCCTCATTCCAGCAGAGTCAGTATGAGCATGTTGGTCAAGACACAAGATCGCAAGGTGGCAAAGACGATCAAGACTGAAGGATAAAGATTTAAATATCTCTGACATAAAGACAAAGTCAAAAGACAATGACAAAGGCTTAAGATCAAAGGTCACTCAGCATGAAGGAACAAGCCTACAACAAGATAAAGACCAAGACAAAGACACAAGAGCTTAACGACAAAAGCAATCTCATTGATCTTATGAAGGAGTGTCAAAATGAACTCACGTTAGGAGAGATTATTAGCCTCAAAATATTGAGTCAAACAATGAAGTTCGTTCATTATGAATATTAGAACTCGGTCATTCATTTATGTAACATTGTAATAGGCTAGAAATAGGAAACGGGCTCGATACTTAATCTAATATTGTACTAGTTTTGGGCTTAAGCCCAATGTAATCCCGAGCCCCGCCCAAGTCAAACCCACAGCCCAACAAGGCTTAGAAAACCGGCCGTATGCAAGTATTTAAACCCCTCTCCAAGTGTGGAGAGGTGGTTGGTTGTTTTATTTTTCCTCTTAAGCTAATATTACATCCTTTCATTTTCTCTCTACTTTCTTTCTCTAACTTCTCTCTAGAATTCTTCCTTTTCTCTTATCTATTTTCTTGGTTAATACCATGGTGAAGTGAAGTGACTCTTGGTCCCTACAAAGTGCATTATCTTTAGTCAATTCACATATTCCTTCCCAAATTTTGTTCTTAAACATGATGCTAAATGTCCATGCACTCACGTGTTATAGTAACGGATAGAGAGTTGGCTCTCATGAAAGCGTGTGAAATAGTTTTTTCGCACGCCAGTCATTTAATTTGTAGATGGCATAACGATTAAAATATTTTGAAGAATTATAGACAAATTAACTATTAGGTCACAACATGATTGGAACCTTTCTCGATCGGCATGGAAGTTACTAAAAGGTTCTCCAACGTGGATATCCTACATGGAAAACTATGAGAAACTTAGAACATTATTGTCAAAAAACCTCTATAAGTCTTTTACATTACTTATTTTTCTATACAATATTTATTTTTCTATATAATATTAAACTTTCATCAAATATTTAATTTTCTTTCTAATACTTGTTTTTTATCATTTCATGTGTTTTACATGATAACTGGTTGGACAAGTATAAAAACTATTTTGTCTCTACCTCGATTGACCAATGTTTGAACTTTGGAAATTGCACTACCAACAGAGTTGAGAGCCAACATGCCAAGTTGAAGAATTACATATATAAACAAAGTTACACTTTGGATAAATTTGTTCTTTGAATTAATAAGATCATAAAGTCACAAGTCACGACAATCAAACAAAGTTTTAAGAGAAGTGAAATTTCTCGTTATCATAAACACAATATACCATGTTTTAGTTTACTACGGGGTTTCGTCTCAAATGAAGCTCTTGATTTGATCGTGAAAAAGATTAATAGGTCAAATGATTTTCAAATAAATTCCTCAACTTGTTGTTGTCAACTACATAGCAGTTATGGGTTACAGTGTGCTTGCAGACTTTCATGGTACGTAAATTCAGGTTCGTATATACAATTACTCATGATTGATTTAATATTTTTAAGTCTTTATATTTCAACATTTAAGACAAAATATATTTATATATGCAGGTGAGTGTATTCCTTTGGATTCAATAGATATATTATGGAGAACGCAAAATATTTCTTCGGCAACATCTTTCCAAAGTGACAATATTCGTTGCGACACTGAAATAAACCATTTTAAAGAACATTTCAACAAGCAGTCTAAAGCTGGAAAAAGAAGTTTCCTAAGAAAGTTGGTTGACATATTCAATCCAAGTAAAACTACCATGAAACCGCCCACGGTTAAGAGAAACACCCGCAGACGACCAAGTTTGAAAAAAAACAGCAACAACAACAAAGACATGCTCCTCCTAAGAGTAAAGATTCACGAACACGTAGCCAGTCAGCGAGGTTTTTCGGGGTTGGTTTGAAACACGAACTGGAAAGACATAGTTCTTACACACAAACAAATTATGATCGCGATCCAATCCCAAATCTAAATGAGGAGTCGGCGAGACATAGTTTGTTTATGGATTTAAATGAAGAGCCTACTAATTTGTTTGATTATATTCCATAAACAAACCAGTTTGTTCAAAGAAGTATAAGCTTTAGAAGCCTAGAAAAATGATGGAGAAAATTGGTGATCAATCTTTTCCACTTCCAAGTGTTAACAATGTGTTAAAGTGAAATTGACTGATCTTGTTGGATGTCCGGCGCGCGCGCGGAAACCATATCGGGTAACTCTCACGCTTGTTTCTCATCTCAAAGGGTAGGTGCGAGTGCCCAAAATCAGCCACAAGATAATTGGTTTAATAATGGCTATCTTGGAACTGTCAGGAGTTAGGCAACCTAGCTATTAAGTTTTCCCACATCGAGAGATCTATTATTCAGCTCATCGGCTAGAAATAGGCGAGAGCTTTATCAGGCTCATCGTCTAGAAATAGTTTTCTTGATGGAAACTAAGAACAAAGAAAAGAGAATGGAATCTATTCGACACTCGTTTCATTTTTTTGGTCACTTCTACATTCACCTGGTTGGTCTATCAAGTGGTCTCGCTCTATGGTGGAAAGAAAATATTGATATTTGTATTGTTTCGGGGGATAAGAATATTATAATGGCCAAATGTACATGCACTTGTCAAAATGTCTCTTGGACATGCATTTTTGTTTATGGCCCTCATAATAGAGAGAACTGTTTTTTGTATAGAACAAAATCATTCGCTTAGTCTATTCTGTTTGTGGCCCGTTACTAGTTATTGGTGATTTTAACATGATCGGAGATGTATCTGATAAATAGAGTGGCTCAAGAAATATATATTTCGCCAAATTAAAGAGTTTTAAGACTTTATCTCTGCATCTATGCTATTTAACATACCTTTCAAAGGATTAAGCTATACATGGGATAACAATCAAAAGGATGCTGCAAGTATTTGTGAAAGAATTGATCGTGCACTCGGTAGTTGATCTCCTTGAATCTTTTCCACACCACATATTAACTCACTATCCTCTCATAGGCAGTGATCATGCTCCCTTATTATATAGTACATGCGAGACAGGTAAAATTGATAGAAGATCCTTTAAGTTCGAATCTATGTGGACCCTCGAGGAATCGTGTGAAAAAACTATTAGTAAACTTTGGGTTTATTCTTGTGGCACAAACATGATTGGCTTACTTGAGAAGAACTTATGTAATTGTGCTAAGGGCCTACACTCTTAGATTCATGATTATTTTGGAAATAACAAAAAGATAATTGATCAACTATTAGCTGAAATAAGAAGTATTCAAGATCTTCTGCCAACTGCTGAGAATTACGCCCGTTAAAACATCCTTCAACTAAAACTAGAAGAAACATGGCTCAAAGAGGAGATGCTTTGCATCAACGTTCACAAGCCAATTGGCTTATATATGGCGACCAAAACAGCAGGTTTTTCCACCTATCTACCATTCATCATAGTCAACAAAATAGAATCACTATCTTAAAAAATGACCAAGATGAATGGATTGATGATCCAAAAGCCTTGAATCAACTCATCCTTATCCACTTCAAAGCTGTTTAAAGTTCATCAGGGCCCGTGACTTATCTGATGTATTAGAATCTGTTGAGGCAGTTGTTTTTGATTGTATGAATTGTTCTTTAGAAGCTACAGTTTCTGATTCTAAAATTTATAAAGCAGTTAAGAAACTTGGGGCACTAAAAGCTCCTGGAAAAGATGGTTTTACTGGACTCTTTTTCCAACGGTATTGGCATATTGTGAGTAACTTGGTTATCAAGGCTGTAAGACAATTCTTTGAGAACAGTGTAATGCCTTCAAGATTAAATAAAACAATTATAGTCTTTGTAGGATATTGGATATCATAACACAACAGAAGAATTGGGTTGAGCCAATTTCTTTAGAGAGAGAAAGCTAGAGAGAAACTTTCTAGTGAGATAAAATGGAATGCTTGTATAATGAAATAACTAACCACATCTTCCATGGGGTGGAAGAGGCTTATATAGTATCTTACAAACCAGCCTAATGGCCTAGGAAATGGGCTTACACGTTTGGGTTTATACCCGGCCCATTACCGTATGTTATACATTAAACGTTAAACTACGAGCTATGGTAAACCGTAAAATACATGGGGTGACCGAGTCTTTTTCTTATATATAACAATCTCCCCCTAAGGGAGGTCACCCTAGAAAATACTAATCTTAAGCTCAGCAATCTTATGATTGTTCTTATGTTCCAGCTCGTAGTCTTTGATTGTTCATTTAATATCTTGTACTTTAATGAAGTGATCTTTAATCTTTAATCTTGAGCTTGTTCCTTAACTCGAATTGCGTGTGATTTTGAGCTTCTTTAAGATCATCAGCCAAATGTAATCTCTAATCATCATCTTGTGTATTTTTTGCCATCTTGTGTTTGTGGCTTCTAGACCGACATGCTCATACCTTTCTTGATCTTGAAAGCTGGAATATGCTTTGTTCTTGAAGTTATTTAACTTTAACACTTGGTCACTTCAAGAAGGACTTGTAGTATCAAAGTAGCGGAAGCTTTGAAACATTTACTTGAGAACCTGACTTGTCTTCGACTACCAGCTGCTACCGTTGGGAAAACCTGCAGGTTTACGTTAGTAATAAATGAAAGAGACTTTGTTCACTTTCATCAAATACGGTTGTAATAACCATGGTTCCTCGTTTATCAGTATAAATACTATACGTGATCAGGTAGAATTCCGAGGAATCTCCTTGCTAGGGTTTCGCAGCTACACCAGCCGTTCTCCATACCAGAGCGTCTCAAACCAGACAACACAGTATGAGTGAATCAGTTAGACAAAGTCTCTCCGATTAAAGAGAAAATTGATTTGAAAATCAATCGATGTGTCACTTGAGAAGGTGTTTTTGTAACACGTCGAAAGTTTTAAGCTTTTATCAAAATTCATCAACCGTCATTTCATAAACTAGACTGAATCGATATCCAGTGACACACATCACACCGACCTATTCATAACTGGACCCGAGAACGATATCTAGTGTCAACAATTTTGATCCAATTTTAAAAAAGGATCCTTCCCCCCACAAGTCACACAAGATTATCTTGTTTGATGTTAGTGTCCAAGCAGATTTCCATCTTCACTGTGAATACTTAAGTATCACTTGGATGTTCTGGCAATACCACAAGGATAATGCGTAGGACTCTTATGGTAATCCTTGTTTTCACAGTGTGTGAACGACAAGTAAATTGGAATAGTGTCCTAAAAAGATGTATGGATAATCTTTTGGCTCTAACTCTATTGTTCGTTTTGGTTTAGTTGATCGGAGGCTGGATGACTGCCCACCATTTCAATATCAACTAACGTCGGAGTGAGAAGTCCATAAATAACATGTGTAGTCTACCGTGAGAAATGAAACAAAATCTATTAGAGATCCTGATTGGCTAGGGAGGGTTGGTTGCCTTGTCATCACTGGGTTCCATGAGACTTTCTACAATGTCAGCAATCAACTTAAGTGTTCTGACAGGCAAGATTATTGACCCGATTTTCTGCCTACTGAATGGAGGGTCTTCTTTCTTTTCACCCTTTTACTACAATCTTTTTTCAATCTCAACCCCATCAGTGCTTACAAGACTTCATTGACTAGGACACATATTGTTGGTTTGTTTCCAGTACTAGCACCACCTCCAGTCACACTATTCCCTTATCTCACTTTTACTCCTTTTTATATCATACCTAAGGACTCTTACCTAACTAGTGGATTGTCCCTGGGTAGATCCTTCCGAATCTGGCTGGATCATAGGAACGGATACCTAACCTTACCAACCTTATGACTCTGATAAAATTAAATGCATAGTCGGTCTTTTGGTACTATTCTCATTACCATACAGCCATTTGTAACGCTCCCCCTCAACATGTGCATCAATATACAAAAATGTTTAGCACACTGAGGATGGGGTAAACACATGAGTCCATAAAATCACATTTTTTATAAGTTTTCATATTTTAATCACATTTTCTCCTCTTTTCAAAAATTTCAAACCCTTTGATATTTTTGTTGGGAATTCACTTTTACGTGACGACATTACAGAATTACCATAGTTTATCATAGTCACATACACGAGGACTAGAATAGGCAACTATGTATAGTTTAGAGGTGTATGGGCTATAAATACCCCTCTATGCGTTCCATAGAGGTGTTTGAGTCATTTGGCATTGGTCAAGTCATTTGTATCCTTATCCATTTTTATAAAACACACAATATCCATCTCCACCTCTCTACGCTCTCTCACTAAAATGGCTTTCAGGTGGTTTGACTCATCACAGATTATGAGTCAAAATCAAAGTAATTTGACTCTTCACAATTCACTCAACTTCCATTTCAATTAGAATTTGTATATGTTCATATAAACCTCCTCGATAGATGCCAAGACCACCGGATCAGAGTTTACGTAGACCATCAATATTGGATATCAAATTGATTTAAATATGTTAGAAAAACTGGAAAAATATGTTTGATTATTCACAAGCCTATAAGGGAACATATTAATCACCTCCTCAATCTTATGAGGTAAATGTGAGTGTCCAATAAATAATTTTGAAAGATTTTGAGTTTAACGAAAAACTCATGAAAAAATTATACATTGGCACTTAACATCTAAAGATACACTACATAATAAGAATTAATGTACAAGATATATTATACAAAATAAGACGATGTTGACCTGAGGGTTGGAATGTTGAGATCATTCAGTTCTCTGGATGAGTCTGTAGTCAACATCTCTTAACCTTCCACTAACAAAGCTTTCCAGATTCTTGAAGATTCTCTGAATCTTGAGCCTTCTCTTAATCACCTCAATAAACTCTTTACTCCTCCTTTTATCATCCTCAAACCAAATTATATGCTCCATGCCAGGATTAAACTTGAACATCACGTAGTCTTTGACCATATGATCCAGCTGTTCTAGAATTCTTGTCAACGTGCCATCGCTGAACTGGTGCACTTCAGACTCCCTCATCATCTTCTTCTGATTATTCCTATCTTTGTAGATTATGGCCCTTGGCTTGGAAAAAATGGTGTAATCTTCTTTGAAGAGAAAATCAGTAGCATCCCAGCTCGGTTGTGTAAGGTTGAGCTTCGTTTGATAATTCTCAATTCCGAGCTACAAGTCTTCCCACACGTTTTCTGATGACTATGTTCCTAATCCACAGGTTGACTGCGTTGAATAGATGAACTTTGTCAGATTCAGATAAGTGGTTGAGATTGCCTTGAAGATGAAGCAAGTACAGGTCTTCAAAATCATTCGGATGCAGATTTTTGAAGTCAGCTTCTGAGATCTTGTATTCTTTGTAGTCAGCTCTGTGTAGAACAATCTCTCTTAAGAATGTATAACCGTATCGTGAGAAGGTCTTAAGACTGACAACACTAAGAATCTTAATATGAGATCTGACTACACGACGATTAGAGGGGGCACTGTGTCTTGTGATGTAGAATTCCTTGCGCTTAAACCACCAGTGTAAAATACAGTAGGCTGCACTAATATCGTATTCACGTTCACTTTCAATCCACAGTGACGGTACTAGTTCTTCGAGCCTAAAGTCTTGGTAGTAAGCCGCTTTCAGCTTGGATATTGATAGAGCATTCCTTCTTTCTTTGTTTCCTGATACAAGATATTCCAGATCCTTATTGAAGAAGTATTGTGGTTAAATTGTTACCTGACCTAGTGGACCTCCAAGAGGTAATGGTTTGCTTACGTCAGCCACAACCCGATTACCCTCAGGATTAACCAAATCGATATGATCTGTAAGCAACAAGTGACACTCTTCCATCTGAAATTAAAGGAAATGCTAGTCTTGTGAAATGGTCTGATTACCTTGAAGGCCGGACCTTCCAAATCAGCTTTGCTGAGCTTCGACTTCCCAATCCACTTGCAATACCATTTGATGAAGGATCTCATATATCCAGTTTTTCGAATTAACTTGTTCTCCTCTGGATCTTTGTACGCATTGGAAATTGCATTGGCCCAGTTGTTACCCAGTTGTTTTTAGGTTTAGGTAAATCATTCGGAGGAATAACCCAGTCTGGTTTTGGAGTCTTCGGCGTTTCTTCTTCAAGAATAGGCTTCAACCAGTCTGGTCTGGTCTTGATCTTTGGAAGATGATCAACACCGATGTCCTCTAAATCAAAGAGATGCATATCATGCCTGGTATGGAAATTTCATCAATTGGCTAATCAAAAGATAGAGAGGCAGTCTTTTGCTTAGATGAGCTAGAAGGAGCTTCTCTTGTGTCGGAAGTCTTCCAGGCTGAGGATGTCTGAGCTTGAGACTATTTTGAAGCAGATGTGTCAGAATTAGGTCTTTTCTTCTTATTTTGGTCCGAGTCTTTTGAATGAGGTGGAGGAGGATCTTGGTCGTCACAGCATCTCTTACGAGACTTGGCTGTTGCTTCAACAAACACTTCCCTGTTCTCACGATCCATGGATTCCTCCAGAGCTTCATAGAGAGCTGCATGTTCAGGTTGTGATCGGTAGGAGCCACTTTCAAACATTCGATCATGAAGAACTTCTTTCATATCAAATTCTGACAACTCTCTGAAGTGTTTACGAACTTGAGCTTAGAGAGCGTTTTTACAACATCTTTAACGGTCTCCTTGATGTAATTGTCAATCTCGAATACAGATCGTGATTCTCCAGCGTGAATATCCTGGATGAGAGAGCTTGAGTAGTCTGATCATGAACCTTGTTTTTCTTTTCAAAGTTGGCACATATTTGTTCTAGTGCCAAGACACGAGCAGCAAGCACAGGATCTGTGGTACTTTGTTGTTGTGGAGGTGGTGGTGGTAGAAGTAGTGATGTTGTTATTGTTG
The DNA here is from genome assembly GCA_026074375.1 of Tanacetum coccineum. Lineage (NCBI taxonomy): Eukaryota > Viridiplantae > Streptophyta > Magnoliopsida > Asterales > Asteraceae > Tanacetum > Tanacetum coccineum. The sequence continues at coordinate 12,599 of BQNB010018297.1, forward strand.
CGGTTGTAGTTGTAAAGACATGTTCTTGAGTAGGAGGAGATACTGGTTTAGGATGTATGAGATCGATGATGGGAGTGGATAGTGGAGGAGCTAATTAGGAAGCTTGATGAATAGGAACGGTTACCATGGATTCAACTTCGACTTCCACATTAGCTTTACTTAGTTCTTATTTAGTTGGTTTGTCATTCAGGAACTGATCACCAAAGGTAAATGCATCATCAAGATTCTTTATTGATGAGAGAGTCCCGGATGAGCTAAGTGGATTCTCTAAGTGGACATGTTCCTCATCTGTATGCTTCAAGCTTTCATGTACTTGAGGATACACTAGAACAACGAAGTCTTCGTGCATGGGCTTAGGATTTGGTCCAGCAAGAGCCACATGTCCTTGTCCAGGGTTTGATCCAGCCTAGTCTTCATCTGGTGGAGGTCGAGACTCGGGTGTTTTACTAGGGTCTGATCCAGCTTGGCCTTCGTCTAGCTCAATAGTTCTTTCCTCCAATCCCACAGTGTTAGAAACATTATCACCTCATTCTTCATCAACATTAAGAATTTTAGTATCACCCTCACTGTTTGATTTTTCTGTATCAGCTCCAATTTCAGCATCTACAGGAGACGGAGTATCAAGGACCATATTTGTGGATGTATCATCCTGAGGTTATGAAGAGGGTCTAGTAGATTATTCCTCAGTCACTGGAGTCCACCTCTGAAAAATGTATTGATCGTGGTTATTTTCTTCTTTGGCTGTTGTAGTTCTAGGAGCGATTGCGCAGCCTGTTCGTCTGTTGCAATGCCTTTCCCTTTTCCTTCAACTATTGGGAGGCTTCGGGTGATACCTAAGGTAGGTTCACGAATAGCCACTCCACTGACGGGTGCCTGAAACGATTCCAAACTCATCTGAATACCTCTTTGTAGATTGTACTCATCATCTTCTATTTGAGGTTCAGGGTCTGGTTGAGGTTCTTCTTCTTCTTCGTCAACAAGACGGTCAGACCTCTTACCCTTTCGAACTTTTAACACTTTACCCTTAATGGCTTTCGTTGAGGTAGCAGGCTTGGTGAATATCTCTTTCACAGGCTTAGTTTGTTTGGCTGGTGCATGCTTCTTGACAAGAGCAGGCTTGGTGAATATCTCTTTCACAGAACTCGTCTTCTTTTGTCCACCCTCTTTAGTAGTGGGTTTACGAGCAACCATTTCCAAATACTACTGGTAGTATGATGAATTTTGAATAGCTTCCGCAATCAATTCTTTTGGAATAGACTTCCCAAAAACCTCATCCTTTTCTCCTTTGGGGACGAACTTGAGATTGCCAAGAAGAAAGTCATCTCCTGTAACGTGAACCGGAGACCCAGGTGTTTTGTGAATGTTATGTTCACTTCCCAAATAAAATATTATAAGCTTTGTGAACCAGTAGTAGGGAATGACGTGATACGTTGGCTTCTTGGTAGGAATGTTAAGGTTGGCCTGATGAACAAAGAAAATCTGAATAGCTTGCACACACTCTTCCCATAGAAGTTCTGCATAGTCAACATTGGATCTTGTGACAATACCCCTACAACATTTAAAGTATAGGGTATCAGGGTTTGTTACTGCCAGAAGTCTTGCCGGTTAAACACTAGTTGATCAAAGACAAAATAGCTCTCCACGGCTGATATAGATTATTCACATGCATCTTAGAAACAAAGTGAATTTCTTCTAGATAGCCTAGTTTATTCACAAAGTCCATAACCTGTTCACCAGCTGGAGGTGACACAAATGGGTGAGCTGAGTTTACAGGGGTAATCTCCAAAGCCTTACGAAGAAGATCAACATTAAGTATGAACCACTGTTCATCCAGTTGGAAGCTATATTCCTCAGTCTTTGCATCCTGTGCAAGGGTATTCTAGAATTGCTGAATGTAGATAGTTGGAACATTTGCTGATGCAGTGAATGCCCTGAACGATTTTCTTTTGCAATCTTTGTAGGTCCAAGAGAAGATTGCCCTTTCCAACAGGTAGCCATGCATTGAAAGGAAGAATCTGTTCGTCAGATTTTGTAGGATCAGGAGCGGGAACATTCTCTTCAGCCATCTTATCTGCTTAAGAATATCAACAAAGATAGACAAAGTAGCAGATATTTGATATTAGATGAGAATGTTAGCCTTGTTTATGATTTTCCATACCATGTTTGATAAGGTTATGATTGACTCAGGTTTGATGAGATATTTCACATTGATTCTTTGGTTATTGGCTTTAGTCACTCCAATAGTCAACAATAGTCAACCTTGGTCAAGGTCTAGAAAGTATCCGTCAAGCTCAATCACAACTTAACCATGCCCAGATGGGAGTTAGTTATGTAATTGGGCCTTATGTGGTTAATGAGCTTAATAGGCCAAGTCATAAGAGATTGGCACCAAACCGCTGCCCAACAGTTTACCAAACCGCCATGTGGTGGTTTAGGTAAACCGTCGTGTAGCAGGTTACCAAACCGCCACATAGTGGTTGAGTAAACCGCCGTGTGGCACAACACCAAACAACCATGAATAAAATATTATTTTAAATCTTTTAATCAAATCGCCTCGACCAAACTACTACGAATATTTAATTCATTTTAATCAAACCGCTATGACCAAACCGCTATGAATATTTAATTCATTTTAATCAAACCGCTGTGACCAAACCGCTATGAATATTATATTTATTTTAATCAAACCGCTGCCATTTTAGAAAAATTTGAAATAGAGGTTTGGCACTTTAATATTAAAAGAATAATTAACCATGTTAATACAAATAATGTCTAAAAACGTTATTTATATTTTTCGACCTCTCAATGTTTTGATAATAACAAAATGTGAAAACGTTTACGATAAAATTAAACGTTTATAAATTACTAATCATAAAATTCTATTTCTAAGACTAATCACTTAAGGTATGGATAAACAAATCATTAAACATGATTAGTGATCAAGAAAATATTTTCCTTAAACCTTACATTTCTACAAATGTGTTTTTTATAAAAATATAAAAACAAAATATTTATTCATTAAAAGAAATATTTTATTAAAAACATAAAATTTGAAATTCAAATTTTCCCCTCAAAATAGAAGGTTCTATAACAGATACAACCTTCACCAAAAAAGGACAAAAAAGGGAGCAGAGTGTCCCTTTTAGGCCTGGTGACCCCCTTATATATAAGGGACCACCACCAGTAACAGTCATTTTTTTGTCCCCTATAAATACTAGGCCACCCCATCTAAAAAATAGAACCTCTTGCCATGAATTTTCTCAGATCCATTTTTCTCTCTTCTTCCTTTCTTTCTAAAACACATATCTTGATCACTAACATACCTTGATCTTGTTTCAAGTGATTAATTCTTTCTTCATCCCTTCTTTTTCTTCTTCTTCTTCTTCTAATCAAGTGATCCCTCTCTTCCTCCTCAAGATCACAAATCTTCATTACATATATTTAGTGTTGTTGTGTAAATTGGATTGTGTGTAGATCCAAGTGTGTAAATCATGTATTAGTGTAATTTGGATTGTGTGTCAATCTAAGGGTATATATCAAAGGGTATATATATCTTGTGAGTGTGTAAAGACTTAGTGAAGTCTTAGATTGGTTCTAGCTAAGATTAGGAGTCGACATCTAGCTTAGTGTCAGAAAAGAAACTAAGCGATGTGTAAACGGGGTTTCTCGCCTAATGGGTGCTGTGTTGACATAGTGAATCTCGAGTGGAGTACTCAGGGAGTGGAGTAGGAACGAAGAGGTGTGCTTCGGTTGCCTAACCACTATAAATCTTGGTGCTTGGTTGATTGTGTCATTTCACATTTCTCTTTATATCAATTATTGTTCATTTGTTATTACATTAGATAGTTGTGTTGTGATTCATATTCATTTTTTAATCGTTGATTGATTGACATATACTTGAATAAACATTTTATAACCAAAGAATTTTAACAGGTCAATTAACCTATAATATATTCAACCCCCCCTCCCCGTTCTAGTTTCATAATTGGTATCTGGAGCAAGCAAGGTCATCAAGATTTTTAAAATATATGTATTTTTTAAGCTTGGATTGATCTATGGATTCTGAAAAAATATCTAGCAAGGGCATTCTATGCAAAAGAACAACCACTTTTAAAAGTGATAGTTTTATCTATTGGAAAAATAGTATTCGAGACATTTTGTTAAATCAAAGATGTAGATCTTTGGCATGTTATTCCAACTGGTGTCATTTCTCAACCCTTTATTTCAAAAACCCAGTAACTCCAAACTTGATAAGGTTGTCCTTTTGAAAAAACAAACTGATGATCTTATAAAAGAAGGCCTTGCGAAAAAGATGAAGCCAAAATGGTTATTTACAATGCTTTGCCTAGAAAAGAATATGAACGAATTTTCATGTGTAATATGGAAAAAGAAATTTGGAAAACCTTTATTAATCACCCATCAAGGTAATAGCCAAGTCAAAGATAATAAGATCGACCTTTTGCGATTTCAACAATATTAAACAATTCTGTACATTTCCCGAAGGACGATCCGAAAGATAGTCCTTTTGCATGATTTAATACTATTTGTTGGGGTTTTTGAGATTTGATGATGAAAAACCACTATATGAAGAAAAGAACGAACGAGAAACAACAGGGCTTAATGTGCAATATTAAGTTAGTTCATATCTAAGTAGGTTTTTTTTGTAAACCATAGCCTCTCTAGTATATAAAGAGGGGTTAGGGTGTGATTAGTTTTATTTCCTTCATTAGTTAGATCTCTCAATGAGAGTCTAATAGTTAGCTTTTTAGTATTTTAGTTATCTAGATAGCATAGTCGACTGATTAAAGTCAAATAGTGTATTAGTTAGTTTAGCCTCAACGATCATTTGATCGTGGGGATATAGTTTATGAATAAAAACCTTGTTCATAACATTAATGTTATTTGTTATTCCACTGTGCTTTATATCATTCAATGTTATTATATCCTAGATGGGCAAAAGGATCTATAAAGCCTACAATTAGGTTTTAACAATTGGTATCAGAGCCAGGTTGCTCGTGATATCTAGGATCTCAAGGTTTTGATGTGACATGATGCTTGTTTATGAAGGCCACAAGATCTGATGTGTTGACATTAGGGTTTTCCAGCAAACCCTAATTCTAAAAAAGATTTGGTTCGATCATATATGTCTCTACTTGATTTGATTTTTGTTCATAAGCTATTTATTGCATCTGGTAATAATTGATTTTTTTTTTTTAGTATTGAATCTTGGGATCAATCATCATTATTATTGTTACTGGTTATGGTAAGTTCATCCAGGATCAACAATGAACCCTAGCTTAGATACAATAAGCATGTCTTGTTGGCACTATTTTAGAAAGAGAAGAGATTTTGTGTGTTTAGATTATGGAGTGTTTATATTGTTTGTTGTTGCTGCTTGGACCACGATAAGATGGAATGAAAATTAAGGTTTTTATAAACCCTAAAAGAAGCAGCAACAGAAGGCACATGGATTCGTTTGGTCTTCTTCATAGTCTAATAAAACAGAAGGTGTCAAGGCTGTTGTATGTTTGTTGCTGTGATGACGTTTATGTCTTTGATTTGCTTGATGGTCAGACGTGTTTCTTTAATCTCTCATATGAAGGGTTTTGATTGTTTGTTGACTGCTTGGGTTTCATCACTATGTTGTTAACCATGATTTGATACAAGTGCTACGATCATGTGCAGGTTTGGATTCGCATCTAAAAGAAAGGTAGTGTTGTTTAAAGTATTCATGTGAATGTTTATTACTAAATATACAAAATATTTTCTAATTAAAAGAAAAGTTTTATTTAAAAATTAAATTTAAAATTCAAATTTCCCCTCCCCAAAATGGAAGTTTCCATACCAGATACAACCTTCCTCACAAAAAGACAAAAACATGAGCGGAGTCTACTGGGCAGCCCCCTTATAGGTCTGGCGGCCCCCAGATATATCTGGGACCGTCGGGACCGCCAGCAGATGACCGTTGGGATTCCTGTCTATAAATACTGCACTATTTTCGGCAGAAATATATACCTCTTTGTATGATTTTTTCCAGTCTTTTTTCTCTCTCTAAAAACCTTCTTTCTCTCACTAAATCTCTTGATCACTAACATTGTTTGATATTGTTTCAAGTGATCTAATATCTTTTTCTCATCTCTCCTCTCTATCAAGTGCAAGAGAAGAACATTCGTATTCGCCAAGAAACGAATTGTTATTTAGTGATCTCTCTTCTCTTCTTCTAAGTATTAAATCTCTATTGTAATTATCATGTGTAATTGTGTGACTCAGATTGTGTGTAAATCCGATAGTGTAGATCTTGTGATTGTATAGTGTTTGTGAAGTGGTAGATTGGTTCTAGCTAAGATTATGACTCGACATTTAGCTTAGTGTCAGAAAATAACGTAAGCGACGTGTAAACGGTTTTCTCCGCCTGAAGGGAGCTTGTTAACATAGTGAAATCTCGAGTAGGATACTCGGGGAGTGGAGTAGGGCGAAGAAGAGCTTCATAGCCAACCCATTATAAATCTTGGTGTCTTGGTTTGATTGTTCCTTCTCTCATTATATTGTTGTGATTGTTATTTAGTATTAGTGTAGATATTTACACTGTTGATTCATATTGTTGAGTGGTTGAACATACAACTCGAATCTAAGTATTTTGAAAGCAAACTTTTAAAACGAAAAACGAACTTGTAAACTATTCAACCCCCCTTCTAGTTTCCACAATTGGTATCAGAAGCCAAGGTCACTCAAGATTTTTAAAATATATTGTATTTTAAAGCTTAGATCGATCTATGGATTTCGACAAATATCTAGAAGGGCAATCCATGCAAAGACCACCACTTTTTGAAAGTGACATATTTATTTACTAGAAAAATAGATTCGAGACATTTGTTAAATCAAAAAATCTTGATCTTTGGCATGTTATTACTAACGGTGATTTTCAACCTATTCAACAAAATCCGAAAACCAAATTAGATGAGGTTATCCCTTTTGAAAAACAAAGTGACGATCTTAAAAAGAAGCTTGCGAAAAATAACGAAGCTAAAATGGTTATTTACAATGCTTTGCCAAGAAAAGAATATGAAAGAATTTTTATGTGTAATACGGCAAAAGAAATTTGGAAAACTTTGTTAATCGCCTATCAAGGTAATAACTAAGTGAAAGATAACAAGATCGACCTTTTGGTACAACAATATGAACAATTCGTCATTTCTGAAGACGAATCTATAGATAGTGCGTGTGCTATATTTAATACTATCATTACTAGTCTAAAATCTCTCGATGAAGGTTATTCTAGCAAGAACTATCTTAGGAAGTTTTTTAGGGCTCTACATCCTAAATGGAGAGAAAAGGTCACGACGATTGAAGAGTTGAAAGAACTAACATCACTGTCACTTGATGAACTCATCGGGAATCTCAAAGTTCACGAGATGATCATCAAGAAAGATTCTGAAATAGTCAAAGCTAAGGGAGAAAGAAAATCTCTTGCTTTAAAGGCTAAGAAAGAATCTAGTGATGAGGAATGTTCGACTTCCGGAAGTGAAGATGAAGAATACGCCATGGCGGTTAGAGACTTCAATAAGTTCTTTAAGAGAATAGGTAGATTCGTGAGACAACCTCGAAACGACAAGAATACGTTTCAAAGAAGCCGTGATGACAAGAATGGTAAAGGTGATAGAAAATGCTTTAGATGCGGCGATCCAAATCATCTTATTAGAGAATGTCCAAAACCACCGAAAGACAAGAACCAAAGAGCTTTTGTCGGAGGTTCTTGGAGTGATAGCGGTGAAGAAAATGATGAAAATGTCAAAGACGAAACGTGTCTTGTAGCTCAAGCATCAAGTGAGGTATGTTCCGAATCCTCTTACTTTAGTGATAGAGAAAAATCATCATCAATTAATACTTTAGCTTTAGACAAGAAATATGATAAATTATAGCAAAATAGTATAAAGATAATCACTAATAGAGCAAAAGGTTAAAACCTACAAAAGAAATAATTATAGAAAAATTAGCTTAGAGAATTAAAAGAAAAATTGTCCACACTCAAGAAAAACAAGGGAGTTAATCTCGATTGTGCAAAGTGTTATACACTTAAAATTGAGAATGAAAAACTCAAAGAAGAATCTGCAAGATTAAACAAATTTGAAAAGAGTACACATTACTTAAACGAAATGTTAAGTAATCAAAAAAACCCAATGGTGATAAATTAGGTTTAGGGTTTAATTCATTTGAAGCATCATCTAGTGGAACTAAGGAAATAAAATTTATGAAAGCTCAGAAAAAGACGTGTTCTGATGGAGGTCCCATAATTATAGGCGCCCCCCTTAATGATCCGGCGGTCCCCAAAATAAATATGGGACCGCCCCGAGTTACACCTGGATCTGAGAAAACTGTGACTTTTCAAAAATCCATTTTGGGTCCTAGACCAAAACACATAATTGTAAAGAAAGTCAAAGTTCCCATTGCTAGTGACAATGAAGTTAAACAATTCTATAAGCCATTGTCAAAACCCGGAGTTGGATTTTCGAAATCTAATTTTAGATCTAAAACTTCACCTCCTAGAAGAGTCAATAATAATTATTCTCGTCTGAAAACACCACAACCTAAAAGACATGTTGGTCGACAAAACCAACCCCATGGATTTCCCGTAACTTGAAACAACTTTCCACATCAAAGTTATATGCCATGGGAAATGTGTCTTCCATTCTCACATCCTAAACAATTGCATCAAATGCAAGGGATGTTTGGCACTAACAACTTTGGACCCATGAGATATTGGGGACCAAATGTTTGAGTTATTGTCTTATATAAATAGATATGTCTTGGAGTCGATTTGGAGCCCGACGAATGGATCAAGGATAGCGGATGTTCCAAACATATGACGGGCAACCGAAAGCTCTTCTCCACTTACAAGGCATACAATGGAGGCAACGTTATCTTTGGTAGTAATCTTCGTGGTAACATCATTGGCAAAGGTATAATTTCTAATGACTCTCTTAAAATAGATAATGTAGAACATGTTGATAATCTAGGATTCAACTTGCTAAGTATAGGACAAATATGTGATAATAAGTGTAGAGTAACTTTTTCTGAACATGATAGTGAAATCACTAAGGACGGTAAAGTGATAGGTAGAGGTATTAGGAAGAAAGGCTTATATGTGATGAAATTAGGAAATAAGCCTAAGGATCAAATTTGTCTAGCAACGATTGATGATAATTCCACTTTGTGGCATAGGAGATTAGGTCACGCAAATATGCGTCTCATTCAATCGTTAGCTTCTAAGGAATTAGTTAGGAACCTACCTAAGCTTAAGTTTGATCAACATTTTTGTGATGCTTGCAAAATTGGAAAACAAGCTCACGCTAGTCACAAAGCTAAGAATGTAGTCTCAACGACTAAATGCTTAGAACTTCTCCATATGGATCTTTTTGGTCCATCCGCCGTACGGAGCTACGGAGGAAATCGTTACACCCTAGTCATAGTAGATGACTACTCTAGGTATACTTGGACTAGATTTCTTAAGAATAAAACCGAAGCTTTCGATCAATTCGAAATATTTAGTAAGAAAATCCAAAATCAATTAGGATGTACAATAGTGTCAATAAGAACCGACCACGGTAGAGAATTTGATAATGAAGTGCAATTTGGAGAGTTTTGTAATGCCAATGGTATTACTCACAACTTCTCGGCTCCACGCACTCCTCAATCAAATGGCGTGGTTGAAAGGAAAAATAGGACACTTCAAGAAATGAGTAGAACAATGTTGAACGAGCAATCGTTACCACAAAAGTTTTGGTGTAACGCCGTAGATACTTCAACATATATTCTCAACCGAATCCTAATTAGAACCATCCTAGGAAAAACACCTTATGAAATCTTGAGAGGTAGGAAACCTACTCTTGACTATTTTAGAGTGTTTGGAAGCAAGTGCTTCATTCTAAACACTAAAGACTACCTTACCAAGTTTGACCCAAAGTCTTACGAAGGTGTCTTTCTAGGTTACTCCCAAAATAGTAAAGCCTATATCATTCTTAATAAACACACTAGGAAAATCGAAGAATCACTCAACGTGACATTCGATGAAACTCCTCCACCCTCTAAGACATCACCCTTGGTGGACGATGACTTAGATGAAGAAGAAGCTATTAGGGAAATCGAAAAGAAAAACCTAGAAAATGTTGTTGAGGATGAAACTTTAGAGATTGACGAAATAGTCAATATTAAGGAATCTAGGAACCATCCCCTAGAAAATGTCATAGGAAACCTCAACCAAAGAACCCTTAGATCACAAGCCCAAAACCAAAGTAACTTTTATTGTTTTATCTCTACCATAGAACCTAAGAATGTGAATGAAGCCTTAGGAGATGAAAGTTGGATAGTCGCCATGCAAGAAGAATTAAATCAATTCATTGCTAACGACGTTTGGGAGTTAGTTCCACAACCTAAGAATATGACAATTATAGGAACTAAGTGGGTGTTTAGAAATAAGTTAGACGAGAACGGTGTTGTTTCTCGAAATAAGGCTAGATTAGTTGCTCAAGGATACAACCAACAAGAGGGCATCGATTATGATGAAACTTATGCCCCGGTTGCTAGACTTGAGTCTATTAGGATATTATTAGCTTATGCTTGCGCCTTAGATTTTAAATTATTCCAAATGGATGTAAAAAGTGCATTCCTGAACGGTTTTATCAATGAGGAGGTATACGTGGCACAACCTCCGGGATTCATTGATTTTGAAAAACTGGATCATGTTTACAAATTAAAGAAAGCTTTATATGGTCTTAAACAAGCACCCAAAGCTTGGTATGATAGATTAAAAGCTTTTCTTATTAAACATGAATATAAAATGGGAATGGTAGATAACACTCTTTTTACTAAGAAGAAAAGTTCAAACCTCATCATTGTTCAAATATATGTCTACGACTTATTATTCGGTTGATTGTCAGACTATGTGGTGATGAATTTTCCTAAATATGCAGACGGTTCGTTATGAGCATGATGGGTGAACTTAACTTCTTCCTTGTATTACAAATAAAATAAATGTAAAATGGTATTTTCTTTAATCAATCTAAATATGTTAAAGAAATGCTTAAGAAATTTGGCTTAGAAGAATCCAAACCAATGAAAACCCCCATGTCCTCTGATATCAAACTCACAAAAGACGAAGAATGTGAGTCGGTAGATAGTACCAAGTATCGAGGATGATAGGTAGTTTATTGTACCATAAACGGCAAGTAGGCCCAATGTCACATTTAGTGTCTACCTTTATGCCCGCTTCCAAGAGGCTCCCAAAACCTCTCACCTTGAATTGGTTAAGCGTATCTTCCGATACATTAAAGGCACTGCGCACTTAGGATTATGGTATCCTAAGGGGACGGGCAAGAAAAGTAGTATATGCCGACTCTGATAATGCGGGAGATTATGTAGACCGAAAGAGCACTAGCGGTTATTTGTTACGTTCGTGGGATGTTGTTGACATCTTGGTTCTCGAAGAAACAAATCCGTTCTTGCTATATCCACTACCGAAGCCGATTACGTAAGCCCTAAAAAGGCAGCATTTGTCAACAAGCTCTATGGATGAAAACAAGCTCATTATCGACCTACGTCGTTAAATCGATGACGTCCCGATCATGTGCGACATAAAGGCGCTAATTGACCTTAGCAAAAACCGGTGCTATAACATAACACCCCCATTTTTGACATATAGCAGCGAAAGCTAATCTAGGGTATTATTTCATAGTACAACAGTCATAATCATAGAAAACGACTCAAAAGAGACGTTTTTGAAAGATAAGTTATCATTCATTATTTCATCAGAGTTTTTACAAACAGAGGTCCCAAAATCTACATGAAAACATAAAGTTTGAATGATAATAGTTTAGCCATCTTCAAGTCAGTGCCACTCCGTGCCATATGTTGCTCAAATACCTGAGATAAACATGCTAAAAAGGTCAACACAATGGTTGAGTGATATTAATAGGTTTATGTTAAACAGTTTGAATACAAGTTCAATAGTGGGTTACGTTGTTATACACCCATAAGTGTAATAATTGCAATGAGTACAATTATTATAGAAAACAGTATTATTGCCCTAAGCTCATGCACCGAGACCTTGAGATAATCAATAATCACAATAAGTTGCCCTAACGGGTGCCTTTGCCAAACACCCGCATAGTGTTTCAAATGAAGTGCGTTTGGTTACCAGAAAGTATAGGTACACCAACGGGGAAGCTCAGTCCCAAATAGAACTATTCACAGCATTCGCGCTTACTCCATAAAGTAATTAACGGTTCATGATAGTGAGGTCTTAATGGCAAAAGTAAGGACTTAGGCAATAATATATCAGGATATCATACAGTTGAAAATATACTCGTATTCATGGTTTATAGCATGTATCCCCCTCGCGGGTTTATGAAAATATTAGAAGATTTAAATTGCGAGGTTATGAACTCACCTTAACAGTACAGGGAAATCTGATTGATGGCAAAAGTATATAAAGTGAAAGTAACGGCTTCGTCACGCAACTTGGGGTAATATGTCAAGTCTTAGTGTGATGGTTTATGTTTCAAAACTTTATAAAGTTTAACGTATTAATTTGATTTATTAATTTATGGAAATATTGTATCACTGTTCGGGCCATCATAATTCAGAGGTCATGTAATAAACGTTTGAGGATCCAAGACACTTCGAATCATAAATCCAGCAAACTCGTCAAAACGTATACCCAAATGAAACTCCTTACATGAAGCTCCCTAGTAACGTGATACGATAAGATTTTAAGTTTCTTCAAAAGTTAGTCGATGATAAATTACGTTAAATATATAACGTAATTGTTTTATAATGCGCCGATCGATGATTAATAACGATTAATGTGTCAGGTTTTAATAAAATCGAGTTTTATAATATTAATATATATTTTTATAATTTATATAAAAATATTATATTTTATATTTTCAAGTTTGCAAAAATGGCAATATATACCCTTGGTTTATAAACTTTTACAAGTTTAGTCCTTTATATATAAAGTATATATAATTTAAACCTTTAACTTTAGAACTTGGCAAAATAGGTCCTTATAGTTATAACTTTAGAATAATGACATTTTCAGCCCCTTTAGTTATAAATTTCAGAAAGTTACGATATATACCCCTTGCATGGAAATAATTTACAAATCAAGTCCAAAAAGCCATGCAAGCTTATTTTAGGGTTCCAAATGATATTTGTAGGTTATAGCTTATTAGAATAAGCTAAAATAAGATGTTCTAACATAACAAAAGTTTAGAAAAAGGATTCGTTAGCTAGAAAATCAAAACGGGTCATTTTTAGGGTTTTAATAAAAAACACATGGGTTTGAGGATTCAAGGCTTCAAACAAGAGTTTATATATGATCTTAAGAGTATTATGAACATTCTAATACAGATTATAAGCTTATTGAACAAGATTTTGAGCTTACTTGAGCTAAAATGGGTCGAAATGGGGTTTTCGGGTTCGTACGCCTAGTAACGACTTCAAGGGTAAGACTTCAAGGGTTATTTTCTCTTGATTCTTGGCTTCTATGTCTTCAGAACTTGTGAGGTATTCACTTGTTCCTTTTTGGTTTGTTTTAAGACTCCATTGTTTTTATGATGAAATTTGAGGTGATAGCTTGGCCTATGATGATTGAAGATGTGTCAGTGTTATTAGTGCTCTGAATGTTGGTTGCCTCAAGATGGTTATGTGTGTGATTTAGTCGTCAATGCTAATTTGGGTGATTTATGTAAGCTTAGTACAAATTTTTTATATATAGTTTTTAATCCGTGAAAAATTACTTTACCGAATTACTTCTCAATCAAGAGTAATAAAAGGTAAAATCTCACTATATAAAACACATAAGTATATTTTTAAACGGGAAGTATTTTTCTCTCGGGGTCGTGTCCCAACGAAATCGTGTGAATTGAGATTTGGTGAATAGTTCGGATTCAAGTTAAGAATGATAAAGGATTTTTGATCTTTGGATTACACTACAAATATAATAGCACAAACTAAAAACAATTAACTATCACGAAATTTGAATGCACGAAAATTAAAAACGTGAGCTAAAATGAAAGCGGGTAGAATCTATTGAGACTACTCTTTTAACACACTTTTATACCTAAAAATCACAAATATTAAGAAAGAAAATTTTGAGGAAAAAGGATTAGAATTTTTAGTACTATTTTGAATTTTTGGATTGAATTTTCTAAAGAAGAATTGACTTACTAAAATAAAATTTGTCTAAAAATTATTCACTAAAATTCTACTCTTTATTTTCAAAACTACTATGAGTGGAAAAAAGAAAATTATTGACAAAAGAATTTAAAATTTTCAAAACATATTCTATTTTTATGATTTATTATTTAAGAAAACGGAGTTACTAAAAAAAAAAGTCGATGATTGAAAGATCCTAGAAAAATACAAAATATAATTTGGAAAAAATTAAGAAAACTGGTTTTTAACAACTAAAAGTGTGCGGTGAGAAAAATTATAGGTATGAAAATGCCCAATTTTTATAATTTTCTAAAAATTATCACTAAAATTCTACTTTTATTTTTCAAAAATACTAGAGTGAAAAAGAAAATTATTACAAAAAGAATTAAAAATTTTCAAACATTTTTCTATTTTCTATGATTTATTTAAGAAAAAGGAGTTACTAAAAATCTATTTTAATTCCTAGAAAATACAAATTAATTTGGAAAAATTAAGAAAAATGGTTTTTAACAACTAAAAAGGTGCAGAAAACTATAGGTATAAAAATGCCCAATTTTTATAACCCAATTGAACCCTAATTTTGTCAATTAAAAACCTAAACCTAATTTTATTAAACTAAAATTAAAAAATATAAAAACTATTTTGTTATTCTAAAAAGAACAGGGTGGAAATTGTAAAGATTGAAAGAAAAGGGTAGGCGGGGTAACTACTGAAAATTTACACTCTAATGTAAACGGGTAACCTTGAACTATTAAGAAAGTACAATTTAGACCCTACGATTAAGCTTATTTAGAGCTTATCTAAAAAGTGAAAATAAGCTAAAACTTAAAACTACAAAGTTGTTGATTAGCTTATACACAACAACTTTAACAAAGGCACTATTGACTTTTAACAACAGAATAAGCTAGAAATTAAGCATTTACTTCTGCAATACAGAAACTAAGGGTTTACTAGCTTTTCTAGAATTTGGCTTATTTCTTGCTTATTTCTTGATGAAAATGAAAACCAAAAGATGTTATAAAAAGCTTGTGATGTGTACTAGGTGTATCTAACAAGAAATAAGCTAAAAGTTAACAAGCTTAATGAGAAATTTGATCTTGAAAAGTGCAAGGTTAAGCTTATTACTGAAATTAAGCTTTACCTAATAAGCTAAAAAGCTTAAAACTAGATTCTAGAAACTAAAATTTCAAAGATAAGCTATACTATGAATGTTTGATGAACCTAGATAAAAGGAATTTTAAAATATTAACTAGAAATAAGGAATCAAAAAGAAATTAAGCTAGAAGTCTAACTGCTGCCATACCACTTTTGTAAGAAAAATTAAGCTAGTATAAAATGCTTAAAATGAAAATTAAGAGATTTAATTTGTAAAACTAATGGAATACTAATAATGTGCTTAATTCTAAACTCTATATCCTAATTATATAAGCTAAAAGACAGTTTAGAAAAATGAATAAGCAACAACAGTATTAACTGTTGTTGCTGATGTATTTGACCAAAAACTCACTTGCAGGCTAAACTCTTAAATGAGAACTCATTAAACCTACTAAATACATGAATCTAAGCCTGCTTTAAACAATTTTGAACACTAGAAAGCTGTAAATCTCTTAAAGCTAAAACTACTTCACTCTCTAAAGTGCCCTGGTGCTAGATAGGAATTTTGAGCCTTAAATTCTGCATTTCTACAAACTAAGTTTCAAAATCACTTTAAAACTTGATTATAACTCCTAACTCAACTGACTTATGCAAATTCACTAACTAAATTTGACTTTAAAAGTCAATTACTCCTAAATCCAAACACTCCTTAGGAAATTCTGTCTAAACTAAATTGTACTTAAAATCGAATTTAAAAGCTCAAATACTACAACCTTATAGCTACTCAATCTACAATTAACCTAATTAAGCTAAATGAGCAATAAATCCTACAGCTTATTAAGGAATTTAAGCTAGTTACTCACCTAGCCTATTACACTAATATGACAGGATTAAAGGAAATGACAGTTTAATGATTCTAACTACAATCAACTAAGAAATATTTGAGTATCTAAACTTATCTAAACAATTTTGAACAATATTAAGCACACAAAAAGTCTAAGCAATAAGCTAAAGTATGCTTATTACAAGCTTATAAGCTAGAAACAGCTTATCACATGAAATCTTAAACACAATCACAATTGAACTTGCTTTATTAATGAAGAAGGAAGAGTACAAGTGTAGTAACAAGAAGCACAACTGAAATTGAAAAGATTTAACAAGAACTTAATTCGACTTAAATGAACAGTAACTAAAGAGAAAATTACAAAAATAAAACTGAACTCTAAAAACTAACTCCCTTAAACTGAACGTTTAAGCTTCTATTTATAGAGGGAATTGATGAGAGGATGAGAGCTTGTTCATTTATAGCCGTTGGATCTCTTGAGTTTGATTTTAAACCGTTGATCTTGATCGATGAGGTGTTAGGACCAATCAAGGGATGCCACGTGTTCGAAATGATGTGGAATTTGGTTTTAATACGAGGTAAAGTGAGTGTGGAGGAGCGGGGAAGAAACGGGAATGATTTGGGTTTGTTTGGGAATTGGGCGGGAAAAACTGTTAGGAGTGGTTATAGAAATTTTAAACCGCGTGTTTAAGTTTGAAAGTTTGAGTTATATGCAAAAACAGTCCTTGTGTATCCTTTTAAAAGATGTAGTGTAAAAGAACTTTCAAACTTGTCAACTTTGGCCCTTGTAGTTTCTATTTCTTTTTTCTCCCTTTATAAACAAACTTTATCACTTTGACAACTTTGGTCCCCTGTATTCAAAACATCCAAAAGAGCCATTGAACTTTGAAGACTTGTCATAATTGATCCTTTGACTTTCATTTTGGTTTTCATTGACCTTCTTTTCTTGTATCGGGCTGATCCGGCTTTGATTTTGGCTTCAAATCTTCACTCTTGTACTTGTCTTTTCATTTCTTGTCGGTTTTGACTGATTTTGCTCACTTTTGTCTTTGTCATTCCAAACCTGCACATTGGACACAAAAACACACATTTTTCTATCCTTTTGGCATTTTCTTGGCTTTAATTGGCGAAATCCCGGGTATTTTATGTATACAATTAAGCATTTATCAAAATTCCCCAAACTAAAGGATTGCCGTGTCCTCACGCAATTTTATTAAGTGTACACTTTGTAAACTAACAAGTTTCCAAAATGCCCTTGTTTTCACCTTTTATGAATCACCTTTTTAAACATCTTAAGCTTTTTCTCAACATTTTATCTCATGGAAACACATTAATGGCAATCATTGCAATTTTGCAACTTTTAGGCTCATTGAAATAGGCTACTCCCGATTAATAGAGCACAAAAGAGGAAAATTCTTACTAGCGGTACTAAGTATATAACTAACGGTACTAAGTTAGGAATGTATAATTCCCAACAATCCTCCCCTAAACATGATTGTTGAACTTGTTTAACTTCATGTTTCTTTGGTTTTATTCTTTTCTTAAGTTCTTGGAGGATGTAATCCCTAAAAAAAAAACACATTGTCAAATTTGAATCTTGATTTTTTAATTATCTTTGACATCTTTTGATTATTCTGCAATACATGTCTTCTACGCAACATCTTTTTAGCAACACAGCAACATCTTTTCAGCAACAATCCAACTAAGTTGGCTTTGTAGATTTGGCAAAACTACCAGCCAGGAAGGATTTGATTTTCCATTTAACAGTAGGCCGTTTGCTTCTGGGATAGTCAACTCTTTATTGAAAATATGGTGAGTTGATTACCATACAGTTTTTGGTAAACTGTCAACCATCAACGGAATTGATTTGTCTTTACCAAATACCGTTTGCTTTTGGACTAGCCAATGCTTCATTGCCATAACATGGTGCATTGATAAACCATTTTTTAGAAAACTATCAGCTATCAACAGATTTGAATAGATTCACACAAACTACAGGAGAAACAATGATTAAGAACACTATAAGTTATGCGGAATCTAACTTATAATGCAAAGAAGAACAATGAATATTGATAACTAAGCTTTTATATTGATTGCTAACTATGAGATTGACAATGAACTGATATTGATTGATTACTCTAACTATGCCGTAAGGGTTCCTTTTATACACTAAGGAAAACCCTAATCCTGGCTTACAAAATGCGTAAAAGATAATGCATATCTTTTCCTATAATATTTTCATGCATATCTCTTAAACGGTACTAACTATTTTATACTAACGGTACTAACTATCTGAGCAGTACTTAACATTTTGTACTGTCAGTACTAACTATTACTAGCGGTACTAAGTATATAACTAACGGTACTAAGTTAGGTAATTATAATTCCAAACTATCATCCCCTAAACATGATTGTTGAACTTGTTTAACTTCATGTTTCTTTGGTTTATTCTTCTTAAGTTATTGGAGGATGTATCCAAACACTTTGTCAAATCTTGATCTTGATTTTTTAATAATCTTTGACATCTTTTGCTATCCTTCTGCAACATGTCTTCAACAGCAACATCTTTTTAGCAACACAGTAACATCTTTTCAGCAACAATCCAACTAAATTGGCTTTGTAGTTTTTGGCAAACTACCAGCCATGAACGGATTTGATTTTCCTTTACCAGTACCGTTTGCTTTAGGATAGTCAACTCTTTATTGAAAAATATGGTGAGTTAATTACCATATATTTATTGGTAAACTGTCAACCATCAACGGAATGGATTTGTCTTTACTAAATACCATTTGCTTTTGGACTAGCCAACGCTTCATTGCCATAAACATAGTGCTTGAATAAACCCATATAGTTTTTAGAAAACTATTCAGCTTTCATCAGATTTGAGTAGTCTTTTACTAGAACTGTTGATCTTGGACTGCCTAATATTAACATGAAGCAAGGTGAGTGAGAACCCTATTAATTTTGGTAAATTGTCATCAATAAATGGATTTAAGAAGTCTTTACCACAAGTCGTTTGCTTATGGACTAGGACTGTTATTATGCCTATTAAGCATGTAAACTGATGACATTTGTTTTGTGTGGTGGATAGCCAACCACTCAAAACCTTCTCAACTCAATTTCTTACTTTACTTTCAATTCAGCTGTTGTCTTATGAAATTCTTATCAAATCTTGAATTGCAGCGTACTGTTACCTCGACTTCTAATCCAAAATCAAGCATCCTTTGCAGCAATTCCTTGGAGAGAGGATACCTTCTTTCAACCAACATATGAATGATTGTCCCATCTTCAAGCTCTAATATGTAAACTCCACAAGCTTCATATAATCTCCATCTGACAATCTCCCAATTTTGTTGTTATTCCAGAAGTCAATTTGAGCATTTTCTTCTGCTTGAGGATATCCATCATTTTATCTTCAAATCCCCAAAGGAATCAACTCAATTCCTTCCAGTGATGACTTTGGAGTACTGGCTTCTTCAACAAGTCTACAAGTTGAATAAATCTTTCCTATCAAAGATATGAAGTACCTCCATGAGATAGTTGAATACCCTGAAGTTCCCATTGGCTCTGTAAATAACAAGATAGTCTCCATCTGGTGATGATACCTTGTTTAACCTAGCAAGGACTATTTCTCTCCATTTATTTCACTATCTATGGTACTTCAAATGTAACTATCTTTAGACACTTTATTGTGATTAATCATCACTATCAACATCTGGTTGTGGTCTTTTCCTTTTCCTAGCAAGCATCTTCATATGACCACCTTTTCTTTTCTTTGTACCCTGCTCTGCTACATCTGGCTTTGCAGGTACCTTAGTTAAGACATCTTCCTTGACAAACTTTCTTTTCTTGTCAGGATCACTAGCTCTTTCAATATTCATTAAACTTTCTTTCATCCTCATTGGAACCAATAATAGTGAAACTTTCATCAAACCTTTTCACTTTCTCATATAAAGCTTGTATTTCTTCAAAAGTTTTATTCTTCAGGTCTGAGTGTTTCTTGTTTCCAACATGTTTCAAGTAAGTCATCATCTGACTCTTGAGCTGAGTTCTTGTAGGAGGTCTGTTTCTGATGGCAGCAGCTCTTTGTTCTGCAAGAAACCTTCTTTGGGCTGCAATTGTATCATGAAGGAATTTTGCTCTTTCTTCCATAGTGAACTGCTCTCTCTTCTTCTTGAAGCCTTAATGCTAGAAGTCTATCAGCTTCAATTCTTGCTTTGATGTCATCAAAATCTTGTATAAGAGCAGCATTTGTAGCTTCTTCTTCAGCTAACTTTTTCACTTCTTCTTCTGCTTCCCAATCCTCTTGCACCTTTCTTGCAATCTCCTCATCATGAGCAAGCATCTTAAACTTCTTTTCAGATTCATTGATGTCTTCTGATTCAGTGTCAGATTCATCTTCTTCAATCTTTTTCTTGCCCTTGTCTTTGGGATCAATCTTTGGAAGAGGCTTTAAAGTTAAGAGAGATCTTGTTGAAGTAGGCCTTGGTCTTTCAATATTCTCTACATCCTTCAGTTCAACTCCTTTCTCCTTTTCTCTTGAAACTGCTTTGGCTTGGCTCATGTTGAGAAGAACTTGAGCAATAGTTTCATCATCTCCAAATATTGTAGGAGTAGGTGTTGGAGTCGTTGGAGTAGCACTTCTTCCTTCAGTTTGATCAACAGTACCTTCATCTGGTCTGTCGGTACTAACTTCTTCCTTGTCAGTACTAACTTCTTGCTTGTCAGTACCTTCATCTGGTCTGTCGGTACTAACTTTTGGTTGATCAGTATTAAGTGCATCTTTAGTACTAACTTCCTTTTCTGCACTTTCCTTCTCTTCATGCATTACATATCTTATCCTCCCCACATCTTGAGCATCCTCAGTCTCCATATAGTCAATTTCATCATCATAAAGCTCATCAAAAACTGGATCTTTATGGACTATAGGTTCAGCTTTGGCAAATTTCCTCCCCTGTTTGGATACAGACTCCATTTGCATCCACTGTTTCTTTAAGGATTTCTTTCCTGCCAATCTTTGCTTCATGGATACACTCTTCATCCAAGCTTTGTGGTGTGTGATAACAGGTTTGGCTTTCTTCTTAAGCTTCTTGATATGTGCCTTCAAGTGTTTAATTTCTTTGGCTTGATCTATAACCTGTGTTAACAGGAGATATAAAAGATCCTACACACTTTGGAGTGTCATGTTACCCTCATTCCTTGAAAGGGATTTATCACTGGATGACTGACCCTTCATGATTTTTTTTCCCTACCAGAACCTTCTGCATGGATTCAGGGAATATGAGAAGTAGGTAAAGGTCTGGGAGAAGGGTTAGTCTGTGTCTCATGTTGGTCTGTACTTGGGTGAGGAGGAGAGGGTATGGGTTGAGGTTCAGATGGTCTTTCTGACCCTTCACCCTCATCCTCTATTGGTTGAACCAACATGTTAGGAAACAGAGGTGTGACTTTCCCTGAAAAATGTTTTCCCTTTTTGACATAAAAAGATAAAAACTGTACTAGTTAACGATTAATAGGAAAAGGTATAAGTGGCACAGACACATTCTTTAGTTGTTTATCCAAAAAGACTAAAATAAATCTTGGATACATAACAAACTTTTTCTTTGCATCCAAGTGTCTCATCATACCATCAAAAACTAATTTAGAAAAATTATATTTCTGATTAGTGGTTAAGCAAATTACTGCGGTGGCAATATTAGTGGAATTTGATCCCAAGAAAGTGCTTTTAGTCTTATTGCATTGATTCATGCATGAAAAGAAATCTCCACTGGGTGAAATAGGGTTTGTTAAATGTTAAGACAGTTAGGTCCCCCTTTATACCACATTAGCTGAATAGCATCAATTATAGCCAGATTTGAAAAGACATCTATTCCCATCAGCATCATTAAAAGAAGATCACTTCTTATTGATGCCTTCTGATTTAAGACACAGACGTGCCAGCTACTTGGCAGGTAATTACCTAACATTGTTGATTATTTTGGATTTAGCAGACATCCAAAATTGTTTAACAAATGTAGTAGAGACTACAGGACTTACAGTGAGAGCATAGTGAATGGAGCGTTGCGTAAGAAAGCTAATAATCTCATGAAACTCTGTATTCCCATCAGTCTTTTCCAAATAAGCGACCATGTTGTATTTAGGGCACGATTCAAGAACAGTCATACTTGATGAATTGATAAGCGATGATGAGTAAAAGATTAGGGTTTGATAGAAGAAAGCGATTAAGAGAGTTTACGTGAATAAACTATACAATCGAGATGGGTTTATGTAGGTTGAACAAACCCAAAATCAAAGAAACCCGTTTCAATTTACACTTTAGACCCTTGGCGGTATTTTCTTCAATGTCTCTTTATAGCGGTACTATCTTTGCCCAACGGTATTAACTTTGCACTGTCGGAGCTATAACTTTTGTTCAACCAATAAGTGAACAAGCCTGGGAACAACAGTTCTTCGTAACCATATTATATACTTTCAATGACTCTCTAACCCAAATAACTCCATGAAAATCATCACGATGGTCAAGATTCTTCTGCACACTGAACACTTCACAAAATTTATACAACAAATCATATTGCCTCCCCTTAGCTAATGTAGCTTATGGATTGATCATCCCAATAGTAACAACCAAGAACTGGAACCTGCTAACATCAAATGCCTTGGTTAGAAGATCAGCTACATTATCATCAATGTGTATCTTCAGCACATGGATATGTTTCTTCTCATTTGCATCCTTATCGAAGTTGGTGCTAATTGCAGTAGCTTTGTTTTGGAGTGAAAAACTAGATTCTTTACAATGCAAATAGTACTTTCATTATCAATGTAGATTTTTGTGTTCATGAAATTGAACCCATAGTCTAGCATTTGATTTTGAATCCACAAAACTTGCCCACAGCAATTGCTTAGCACAGCAACATATTCTGCCTCTGTAGTAGAAGTAGCCACAATTGTCTGCTTTTTGCATTGCCAAGAAATAAGTCTCCTGCCAAGAAATTGACAACCTCCTGTTGTGGATTTCCTGTCAAGATTTGCTCCAGCATAGTCACTATCTGAGTAGGCTTCCAGGTCAAATGAGGACACTCTAGGATACCAAAGGCCCAGTTTGGGTTTGCCCTTTAGATACCTAAAGATTCTCTTAACAGCACTTAGATGGGAGGTCTTTGGAGTGACCTGAAACCTAGAACAAGCATAGACTGCAAACATAATATCAGGCCTAGAAGCAGTCAAGTACATTAAAGAACCAATCATGGATCTATAAAGATGTACATCCACATCACTAGCTTCCTCATCCTTGACTAAAGGCTTATGGGTCTCAATTGGTGTACTAGCAGTCTTAACACTGACAAAATCAAACTTCTTCAGGATTTCTGCAACATACTTATCCTGACTTATAAAGATACCATCTTCTTTTTGTTTGACTTGTAATCCAAGAAAGAAGGTGAGCTCTCCCATAGAACTTATTTGAAATTTACTCTTCATTAATGCCTCAAATTCATCACACCAAGATCTCTTTGTAGAACCAAAAATAATATCATCCATTTAAACTTGTACTAATATGATATCATGTTTATTCTTCTTAATGAAAAGAGTCTTGTCAATAGTTCCTCTTCTGTATCTATTCTTCAACAAGAAAGTAGATAAAGTAGCATACCAGGCTCTGGGAGCTTGGTGTAAACCATAGAGAGCTTTCACTACTTTGTAGACCTTCTTAGGATACTTAGGATCTATAAAACCTGGAGGTTGAGACACATAGACCTCCTCATTAATTTTGCCATATAGGAAGGCACTTTTTACATCCATCTGATAGACTATGAATCCCTTGTAAGAGGCAAAGGCTAAAAAGATCCTAATGGCTTTAATCCTGGCCACAGGAGCAAAAACCTCATTATATATATCCCTTCCTCTTGCCTATGTCCCTGAGCTAACTACCTTGCCTTATTTCTAACACAAACACCTCTCTTATCTTCTTATTTATGTAAACCTAATTTTGGTTCCTATTGCTTCTTCCCATTGGACAAAATCTACAAGAATCTAAACTTTCTAAATCTTGAATTGCAGCAGTTCTTCCTGCATAGCATCAACCCAACTTTCATCTTCAAGTGCTTCAGAGATCTTCTTGGGTTCATTTGAGACAGGAAAAACAAGCATATAAACATGCTGGAGAGTCCACCCCCCCCCCCCCCCCCCCCCCTCCCCCCCCCCCCATTGATGATTATTTCTCCTTTGCTTTTGAATATAACTTACAAAAGCATGGGCTCCAGAACTTTTAGTCACTTTGCTTCTTGTTTGAACTGCAGATTGTGGATCTCCAAGAATTAAAGTTGAAGGATGAATAGAGTTAATCCTTGATGTGGGAATAGGACTGACATTCACAACAGGTTCTAAATTTGTGAAGTCAGACACTGCACCCTCATCATCATAAGATGAATTAGTAAAAATACCATCAGTAGGATTGTCATAAATTTCCTCAAGTGTAGGTATTTCTGAATCATCTTGGTCAGTATTGGTTAGATCAGTGAAGGATAGTCCACCATAAGGACTAGCAGTACTAATGTGTGATGCTAAGCAGTATTAACAATGTTGGTACTGCTAGCTTTCTCAGCACGCTCCTGGCTTGAAGAAGCATAATCCTCAGTTTCATTGGGACAAATCCTTCCTGAGAGCTTCAGCTGGCATCATTGCATCCTGTTCATGCCTTTTAAGTCTTGCATGTATCCAAAAAGGACTTGATCCTCCTTAACTACTTGCTTGAAATCAGGATGCTTGGTAGGTTCTTCACCTGCATTATTTGCTTTTGAGCTCTTGACTGTTGAAGTATAAGTAGACACATAATTGGCTGTAAAAAAGTAGTCTGAGCGATTCATAATCCCTGCATCAAATTAATCTTATGTACCTACATTATGATTAGCTTCTTTTGGACCTGCATGTTTGTTAGCTTGATTTCTTGATCCACAGGTCGATTAATTCATTGAATCAGTTAAATAATCAAGATCAAACAGCCAAGTTGGTCCGATCCCTGCAACATTTGGTTTATTTTCTAAAAAGGTTATGTGCAGGTTTTCTTCAACTCTCTTGGTTTCTAAATTGTATACCCTAAAAGCCTTGCTTTGTAGAGAATACCTAACTAAAAACCCTTCATCTAATTTCCCATCAAACTTGCCCAGGTGGTCAATGGTATTCAAGATGGTCACATGGCACCCAAAAGGTCTTATGTAGATTATGATTGGTATTTTACCAGTTATAAGTTCATAAGGTGTCTTATTTTGAGGCTTGGTCACTAATACCCTATTAAGGACATAACAAGCAGTACTAACTGCTTCAGCCCAAAAAGTGTTAGGTAAAAATGATCTGCTAGCATAGTTCTTATAATAACGCTCAATAAGGGTCATGTTCTTTCTTTCAGCAACTCCATTTTGTTATGGAGTTCTGGCATTACTGTATTCCCTTTTGATCCCTTTTGACCCATAGAATTCAATAAAATCCCTGTTCTTAAATTCTGTACCATTATCACATCTAATAGTTTTAACTTTTTTATTTATTAGTTCTCTATTTTTTTATAAAGGTCCTCATAGGATTCCACTAGTTTCATTCCTTAGTTCTTAAGAAGAAATAAAACACCAACTAAACCTGCTAAATCATCAGTGATAACCAGGCAATAAGTTATTATGGTTTAAGTCCTTACAGAGTAGGATCCAAACAAATAAGATGCAGAAGCTGTAAGGGCTGACTAATAGAGCTCACTTGATTTGGCATTACATGAGGCCTTGTGTGGGCTTTCCCTTTTGACAGGCAAATCACAGTGTGGTTTTTTTGAAAAATCTTTGAAGGTAAACCTTTACAAGGTTTCCTTCACAAAGGTTTGTTTAGTTTTTTAAGTTAAACATGACCCTACCTCCTATGCCATTTGTTGATTCATCATTTTGTGGACTTTGCAATTAAACAGGCTAAACCTCCAGAAGGAACAATGTTCTCTAGATTGAAACTGTACATATTGTTTTGTCTGGGGATTCTAAGTAAGACTTGATTTGCATCAGGTAACTTAAATTCAGGAGACAAAACAAGACATTCAGAGTCAGTGAAAAGAACTTTGTTCTTCTTGTCACAGATTTGTGTAAATAGTAAAAGAGATTGAAATGCTATGTTCTTTCACAAAGACAATCCTCAAAAATCTAATTTCCGGTTTTTATTTTACCCTTACCAGTTATGTAACATTTGACTTCCTCCAAAGCAAAAGGGGCCAACATTAAAGTCTGATATTCAGCAAGGTAGGCTTGTTTCCAGTCATGTGCTGGAAAAATCCCATTATCAACGATTCACTTTGTTTTTAAAGCTCTATATGGATATTCCTGCAACATTAAATATAAGAGATTAGATTCTCTTAGGGACCCAAGCCTGTTTGGGCTTGAGTCTGCCTAGTGGATCTTTGAAAGTGAAACAATTTCTAAGACTTGATCCACTATTGTATTTGGAGACTTTGTGCCAGTAATGTCTTTGTGGTCTCCAATTACAACCTGCTGAGGGCTTAACAATAGTTTTCCTTTTTCCCTTAACAGCACTAACTGCATTTACCTCAGCAGTATTAACCTTTTGTTTTGAAAAATTTGTTCTAAGTGCTGTTGTTCTATTAAATGACTTTCTAAAAGGTGAAACAGATTTATGAAAGCCAGCTTTTGGTCTAGTATTATTCACAATAGGCTTAACAGTATTAACTTTCCTAGCAGCATTAATTGGTACTGCCTGTCTGTTAAAATTATGCCTAGCAGTATTAACTGTGTTAGTACTGCTAGTTCTAGCAGTATTAACTGGAATCTTTCCAGTTCTAGTTAGTACTGCTTTTGGAACAAATTGGTTTTGATGATTCATTCTTTGCACATTGTTCCAAACTGGTTTATTCTCCCTTTGAACATTGCCCTTACCCTTCTGTTTGTTTAGTTCAACCTGTTTAGCCATCCTTTTCTCATGAAAATCACAATCTCTGATAAGATGACTAAGACTTCCACATACAAAACATGCTTTTGTAGTAAACCCATATCCCAAACCCAATTTTTTAGACATTAAACCACTACAATTCTTTTTATCAGGTTTAGGACTCTAACTACATGTGTTTTGTTCTATAACAGTTTGCCTAGGAGTTTTTACATGCTTATCAGCAAAACTAGGTATTTCTTGTTCTTTTGTGGGTAGAGACACATGTTCATCTTCACTATCTGATTCATACTCCTCAATGATAGGAGCATCAGACCAAACTTTAGGTTGATTTACTACATTGGGTTCATTGACAACTGGTTTAGGCATGATTTCATGGGTTTCTTCACTATAAATTGGTGATAATTTCAATAATTTCTAAGAAAAAATTTATTTTCCAATTATAGTGAAGAAACACATGAATCTATGCCTAAACCAGTTGTCAATGAACCAATGTTGGTAAGTCAACATAAAGTTTGGTCGTCTGATGTCAATACATTGAGGAGTATGAATCAGATAGTGAAGATGAACATGTGTCTCTACCCACAAAAGAACAGGAAATACCTAGTTTTGCTGATAAGCATGTAAAAACTCCTAGGCAAACTGTTATAGAACAAAACACATGTAGTCAGAGTCCTAAACCTGATAAAAAGAATGTAGTGGTTTAATGTCTAAAAAATTAGGTTTGGGATATGGGTTTACTACAAAAGCATGTTTTGTATGTGGAAGTCTTAGTCATCTTATCAGAGATTGTGATTTTCATGAGAAAAGGATGGCTAAACAGGTTGAACTAAACAAACAGAAGGGTAAGGGCAATGTTCAAAGGGAGAATAAACCAGTTTGGAACAATGTGCATAGAATGAATCATCAAAAAACCATTTGTTCCAAAAGCAGTTTCTAACTAGAACTGGAAGATTACAGTTAAATAATGCTAGTACTAGCAGTACTAAACACAGTTAATATGCTCGGAATTAAATTTTTAACAGACAGGCAGTACCAATTAATGCTGCTAGGAAAGTTAATACTGTTAAGCCTATTGTGAATAATACTAGACCAAAAGCTGGCTTTCATAAATCTGTTTCACCTTTTAGAAAGTCATTTAATAGAACAACAGCACTTGGAACAAATTTTTCAAAACAAAAGGTTAAACTGTAAAAAATGCTGAGGTTAATGCAGAGTTTAGTGCTATTAGGGAAAAAGGGAACAAATCGATAAAATACAATCTACTTAAACAAAAAACTGCTGTTAAGCCCTCAGCAGGTTGTAATTGGAGACCACAAAGACATTACTGGCACAAAGTCTCCAAATACAATAGTGGATCAAGTCTTAGAAATTGTTTCACTTTCAAAGATCCACTAGGCAGACTCAAGCCCAAAAAGGCTTAGGTCCCTAAGAGAATCTAATCTCTTATATTTCATGTGCAGGAATTATCCATATCGAGCTTTTACAAAAAACAAATGGAATTGTTGATAATTGATTTTCAAGGCCATGACTGGAATACAAGGCTACCTTGCTGAATATCAAGGATCTTTAATGGTGCCCTTTTGCTTTTGGAGCGACTAGTTAATGTCTACTACTGGGTAAGGTAAAATAAAAACAGGAAAGTTAGATTTTGAGGATGTGTGCTTTGTGAAAGAAATATGCATTTCAATTCTTTTCTAGTCAACAAATTGACTAATTGTGACAAGAAGACAAAGTTCTTTCATGACTCTGATGTCTTGTTTTGTTCCTAAAATTAAGTTACCTGATGCAAATCAAGTTTACTTAGAATCCCAGACAAAAAATATGTACAGTTTCTATCTTGAGAAACATTGTTCCTTACTGGAGTTTAGCTGTTTAATGCAAAGGACACCATAGATGAATTAACCAAATGGCATAGGTGGATTGTTTTTGGTCATGTTAACTTTAAATAACTTTTAAACAAACTTGTGTAGGGAATCACATGTAAGAGGTTTACCTTAATAGATTTTTCAAAATAACCAACTTGTGTTGCTTGTCAGAAAGGAAAGCAACACAAGGCCTCATGTAAGGCCAAATCAGTGAGCTCTATTAGTCAGCCCTTACAGCTTCTGCATATGGATTATTTGGACCTACATCTGTAAGGAGCATAAACCATAAGACTTATTGCCTGGTTATCACTGTGATTTTAGACATGTTTATTCTGGGTGTTCTTCTTAAGAAACTAAGGATGAAAATAGTGGAATCCTTGAGACTTTAAAAAAAAATTGTGAAACTAATTAAAATAAAAAGGTTTAAAACTATTAGATGTGATAATGGTAAGAATATAAGAACAGGGATTTTTATTGAATTATGTGGTCAAAATGGGTTCAAGAGGAATACAGTAATGCCAGGAATCCATAAACAAAATGGAGTTGCTGAAAGAAAGAACAGGACCCTTATTGAGGCTGCTAGAACTATGCTAGCAGATTCATTTTTACCTAACACTTTTTGGGCTGAAGCAGTTAGTACTGCTTGTTATGTCCTTAATAGGGTATTAGTGACCAAGACTCAAAATAAGACACCTTTTGAAACTTTTTAAACTGGTTAAAATACCAATGTAATCTACATAAGACATTTGGGGGTGCCATGTGACCATCTTGAATACATGACACTGGGCCAGTTTGTGGGAAATTAGATGAAGGGTTTTTAGTTAGGTATTTCTTACAAGCAAGGGCTTTTAGGGTATTTATTTACGAAACCAAGAGAGTTGAGAAAAACCTGCACATAACCTTTTTAGAATAATAAACCAAAATGTTGCAGGGATCGGACCAAACTTGGTTTTGATCTTGATTATTTACCTGATTCAATGAATGTATCGACCTGTGGGATCAGAGAATCAAGCAACAACATGCAGGTCCACAAGAAAATCTTAATCATAATGTAGGTACATAGATTATAATATTGATGCAGTGATTCTGAATCTGCTAAGGGACTACTTTGTACTGCCAATATGGTCTTCTTATACTTCAACAGTCAAGAGCTCAAAAGTAAATAATGCAGGTGAAGAACCTACCAAGATCCTGATTTCCAGCAAGTAGATAAGGAGGATCAAGTCTTTTTGGATGAGCTTGAAAGACTTAGAAGCAAAGAACAGAAGAACAGGATGCTAATTGATGCCGAGCTGAAGCTCTCAGAAGGAAATTTGCCCAAGAAACTGAGGATTTCGCTTCTGCAAGCTAGGAGATGCTAAAGCTTTAGCAGTACCAACATAGTTAATAATGCTAGAACAACACGTTAGTTCTGTAGTCCTTTGGTGAATATCCTTAATGATCTAACTAATAATGACCTAGGAGTGATTTAAAATACCTGACTCTTAAGGATTTTATGACAATCCTTACTCTTGGCATTTTTACCAATGCATCTTATGACGATGAGGGTGTAGTGGCTGATGTCACTAATTTAGAACCTTTGTGAATGTCAGTCTATTACCACATTCAAGTATTAACTCTCTTTATCCTTCAACTTCTATTCTTGGAAGATTTACAATTCAGAGTTCAAACAAGAAGCAAAGTGACCAAAAGTTATGGAGCCCATGCTTTTGTAAGTTATATTCAAAAGCAAAGGAGAAAAATAATTCACATATAAGGTCTTCATGCATTGTTTATTTGTTGTTTTCCTGTCTCAATAATGAACCAAAGAAGATCTCTGATGCACTTGTAGATGAAAAGTTAGGTTTGGTTGTAAGCTATGCAGGAAGAACTGCTACAATTCCAGTTTTAGAAAAGTTTAAGATTCTTATAGATTTTGCCTTATGGGCTCAGAAGGCAATTGCAACAAAATGGGTTTACATAAATAAGAAGGATAAGAGAGGTGTTGTGGTTTGAAATAAGGCAAGGTTAGTTTCTTAGGGATATAGGCAAGAGGAAGGGATATATATAATGAGGTTTTTGCTCTGTGGACAGGGATTAAAGCCATTAGGATCTTTTAGCCTTTGCCCTCTTACAGGAATTTCAATAGTCTTATCAGATGGATGTTGAAAAGTGCCTTCCTGTATGGCAAAATTAATGAGGAGGTATATGTGTCTCAACCTCCAGGTTTTATAGATCCTTAAGTATCTCAAGAAGGTCTACAAAGTAGTGAAAAGCTCTTTAATGGTTTACACTAAGCTCCCAGAGCCTGGGGTATGATACCTTTACTACTTTCTTGTTGAAGAATAGATACCAAAGAGGAATATTGACAAGACTCTTTTCATTAACGAATGAATAAACATGATATCATATGTTAGTTACAAGTTTAATGGATGATTTTTATTTTTGGTATCTACAAAAGAGATATTGGTGTGATGAATTTGAGGCATAATGAGAGTAAATTTCAAATAAGTTCTTTGGGAGAGATCAACCTTTTTTTGGATTACAGTCAAACAGAAAGAAAGATGGTATCTTTATAAGTCAGGATAAGTATGTTGCAGAAATCCTGAAGAAGTTTGATTTTGTCAGTGTTAAGACTGATAGTACACCAATTGAGACCCATAAGCCTTTAGTCAAAGGTTTGAGGAAGCCAGTGATGTGGATGTACATCTTTATAGATCCATGATTGGTTCTTAATTGTACTTGACTGCTTCTAGGACCGTATTATGTTTGCAGGTCCATATTTGTGTGTTCTAGGTTTAGGTTACTCCAAAAGACCTCCCATTAAGTGCTATTAAGAGAATCTTTGGTATCTAGGGCAAACCCAATATGTGCATTTGGTATCCTAGAGTGTCCTCAGTTTGAACCTGGAAAGCATATTCAGATAGTGACTAGTACTGGAGCAATTCTTGAAGGGAATACCACAAAGGAGGTGTCAATTTCTTGGCAGGAGACTTATTTCTTAGGCAATGCAAAAAGCAGACAATTGTGGATACTTCTACTACAGAGGCAGAATATGTTGACTGCTGCTATATTGCTGTGGGCAAGTTTATGGATTTCAAATTTCAATATGTTAGGACTAATGGGTTCAATTTCATGAACACAAAGATCTAAATTGATAATGAAAGTATATATTCATTGTAAAGAATCCAGTATTTCACTCCAAATCAAAGCATATTGCAATTAGGCACCACTTATAAGGGATGCATATGAGAAGAAAACTTATCATGTGCTAAAAATACACATCGATGACATTGTAAGCTGATCTTCTAACCAATGGCAATTGAGTCTTGTTAGCATTGTTTCAGTTCTTGGTTGTTACTATTGGGTATGATCAATGCATAAGCTACATTAAGCTAAGGGGGAGGGCAATATGAATTTGTAGTATATTTTATGAGTGTTCGTGTGCAGAAGTATCTTGACCATAGTGATGATTTTCATGGAGTTATTTGGGTTTTAGAGAGTCATTGGAAAAGAGATATAATGGTAGCGAAGAATGTTTTTGCCAGCTGTTTCAATTTTTGCGTTTGACAAAAGTTAGTTCCGTCAAGTTGCTAAGTTAAATTCGTTGGGCAAAGTTAGTACCGCTATAAAGACATTGGGAAAATACGCCAAGGGGTCTATAGTGTTTAAATTTTGAAATACGGGTTTCTTGATTTTGGGTTTGTTTCAACATTCATAAACCCATCTCGATTGCACAGTTTATTTAAGTAAACTCTCTTAATCGCTTTCTTCTATCAAACCCTAATCTTTTACCTCATCATCGCTTATCTATTCATCACTGTATGACTGTTCTTGGAATCGTCCTAAAATACAACATG
Organism: Tanacetum coccineum; assembly: GCA_026074375.1. NCBI lineage: Eukaryota > Viridiplantae > Streptophyta > Magnoliopsida > Asterales > Asteraceae > Tanacetum > Tanacetum coccineum. Next base: position 45,379 of record BQNB010018297.1, read on the forward strand.
GTCGCTTATTTGGAAAAAAACAAATAGATCTGATGGGAATACAGAGTTTCATGAGATTATTAGCTTTCTTACAGCAAACGCTCCATTCACTATGCTCTCATGTAGTCCCTGTTTTAGGGTTTTTTTTCACTCTACTACATTTGTTAAACAATTTTGGATGTCTGCTAACATTCCATAATAATAACAATTGTTTAGGTAATATTATACCAAAGTAAGCTGGCCACGTATGTGTCTAATCTCTGAGGGCATCAAATAAGAAAGTTGAATCTTCTTTTTAAAATGTGCTGATGGGATGCTTCTTTGCCAAATCTGGCTATATTGATGTATTCAGCTAATGTGGTATAAGGGGGACCTAAAATGTTCTTAACATTTAACAAATGCCCTATTATAACCTATGTGGAGATTTCTTTTCATGCCATGAATCACTGCTTAAGTCTAAAAGCACTTATTCGGATCAAATTCCCACTAATATTGCCATCGTAGTAATTTGCTTAACCACTAATCAGAAATATAATTTTTCTAAATTAGTTTTTGATGGTATGATGAGACACTTGGATGCAAAGAAAAAGTTTGTTATGTATCCAAGATTTATTTCAGTCTTTTTGGATAAACAGCTAAAGAATGTGCCTGTGCCCTTAGACCATTTTCCTATTAATGCTTTAACTAGTAAAGTTTTCTCTTTTATGGTCAAAAAGGGAAAACATTTTTCAGGGAAAGTCACACCTCTGTTTCCTAACATGTTGGTTCAACCAACAGAGGATGAGGGTGAAGGGTCAGAAAGACCATCTGAACCTCAACCCATACCCTCTCCTCCTCACCCAAGTACAGACCAACATGAGACATAGACTAACCCTTCTCCTAGACCTTCACCTACTTCTCATATTCCTGATTCCATTCCAGAGGGTTCTGGTGGGAATCATGGAGGTCAGTCATCTAGTGATAAATCCCTTTCAGGGAATGAGGGTGACATGACACTCCAAAGTGTGTATGATCTTTGTATCTCCTTGTGTACACAGGTTACAGATCAAGCCAAAGAAATTAAACACTTAAAGGCACATATCAAGAAGCTTAAGAAGAAAGCCAAACTAATTATCACACAACACAAAGCTTGGAATGAAGAGTGTATCCATGCAGCAAAGATTGGCAGGCAGAAATCCTTAAAGAAACAGAGGATTTTTTTATTTGATTTTATTTTGTTTTTTTGTTATTTTGGGTTTGCAAATGCAGTCTGTATCCAAACAGGGGAGGAATTTGCCAAAGCTGAAGATAGAGATAGTCCATAAGATCCAGTTGTTGATGAGCTTTATGATGATGAAAATTCGACGATATGGATGATGAGGATGCTCATGATGTGGGGAGGATACGATATGTAATGCGATGCTCGTCGCTCTCGCTCTCCTCGCGAGAAAAAAGAAAGGAGTTGTTAGTACTGAAGTACACTTAATACTGATCAACACATCTCTCCAGTTCAGTACGACATCACCAGATGAAAGGTACTGACAAGCAAGAGTAGTCTCGCGCGTACTCTCAGCGGCACTCACGCGCAAGAAGTTAGTGCTCGTTGACAGACCAGATGAAGGTTATGTTGATCAACTGAAGGAAAGAAGTGCTACTCCAACGCTCAGCCCAACACCTACTCCTACAATATTTGGAGATGATGAAACTATTGCTCAAGTTCTTCGTCAACATTAAGGCCAAGACCAAACCAAAGCAGTTTCTCGCATAGAGGAAAAAGGGAGACAAGGAGTTGAACTGAAGGATGTTGAGAATATTGAAAGACACGCTCTCGGGCCCTAACTTCAACAATATCTCTATTAAACTTTAAAGCCTCTGGCACTCTCTCGCTCTCGCGTCGCCACACCAAAGGACAAGGCGCAGCACTACATCCTACGACCTTACAGCCTAGATAAATCTGACACTGAATCAGAAGACATCAATGAATCTGAAAAGAAGTTTAAGATGCTTGCTCATGATGAGGAGATTGCAAGAAAGGTGCAAGAGGATTGGGAAGCAGAAGAAGAAGTGAAAAAGTTAGCTGAGAAAAGAAGATACAAATGCTGACTTCTATACAAGATTTTGATGACATCAAAGCAAGAATGGAAGCTGATAGACTTCTAGCATTAAGGCTTCAAGAAGAAGAGAGAGAGCAGTTCACCGTCGCGCGCTCTCGTCTCGGCTCGGCAAAATTCCTTCATGATACAATTACAGCCCAAAGAAGGTTTCTTGCATAACAAAGAACTGCTGCCATCAGAAACAGACCTCCTACAAGAACTCAGCTCAGGAGTCAAATGATGACTTACTTGAAACATGTTGGAAACAAGAAACACTCAGACCTGAAGAATAAAAGTTTTGAAGAAATACAAGCTTTATATGAGAAAGTGAAAAGGTTTGATGAAAGTTTCACTGTTATTGGTTCCAATGAGGATGAAAGAAAGATTAAGGAAATAAATGAAAGAGCTAGTGATCCTAACAACAACAAGAAGTTTATCAAGGAAGATGTCTTAACAAAGGTACCTGCAGAGCTAGATGTAGCAGAGCAGGGTACAAAGAAGAGAAAAGGTGGTCATATGAAGATGCTTGCTAGGAAAAGGAAAAGACCACAACCAGATGTTGATAGTGATGATGAACACAGAAAGTGTCTAAAGATTGTTACATTTTAAGGTACCATAGATAGTGAAATAATGGAGAGAAAATATGTCATTGCTAGGTTAAACAAGGTATCATCACTAGATGGGGACTATCTTATTATATACAGAGCCAATGAGAACTTCAGGGTATTCAACTTATCACATGAGGTACTTCATATCTTTGATAGGAATGATTTATTTTCCTCTCTGTTTGACTTGGTGATTGAAGAGTTACTCAAAAGTCCACACTGGACCGGATTTGAGTGATTCTGTAGGGTGATTTGAAGATAAGGATGGAATCCTAACAGAAGAAAATGCTCACTCAGTGACTTCTAGAATAATCAACCAAATTGGAGAGATTGTATAGTTGAGATTATAAGTGAGCTTGTGGAGTTTACATATTAGAGCTTGAAGATGGGACAGTCATTCATATGTTGGTTGAAAGAAGGTATCCTCTCTCCAAGGATTTGCTGCAAAGGATGCTTGATTTTGGATTAGAAGTCGAGGTAGACCCGCTATGCTGCATTAGATTTGATAAGATTCATTAAACAACAGCTGAATGAAGAGTACAGACGAAATGGCGTTGCTCAAGGTTTGAGTGTTGGGCTCTAACCACCATCACACAACTAAGCACATGGTCTCGTTTACCATGTTAATAGCATATTAACAGGCTAGTCCTTAAGCTTATCGCTTGTGGTAAAGACTTTCTTAAATCACTTTTATGGATGACAATTTACCAAAAAATTCATGGGTTCTCAACTCCTTTGCTTCATGGTTAAGAGATGCTAGTCCAAGATCAAACAGTTCTTGGTAAAGACTACTCAAATCTGTTGATAGCTGATAGTTTGCTAAAAACTATATGGTTATATCAATCGCACTATGTTTATGGCAACGCTCGGCTCTGCGTTGCTATTCCAAATAAGATAATGGTATTAGTAAAGACAAATCCATTCTACTTGCTGGTTGACAGTTTACAATAAATATATGGTATTATCACCCATATTTTTAATAATAAAGAGTTGACTATCCTACAAGGCACACGGTATGGTAACAAGGAAAATCAAATCCGTTCTTGGCTGGTAGTTTGCCAAAAACTACAAAGCCAATTTAGTTGGTTGTTGGCAGCGCTCTCTCTGATGTACTGTGTTGCTAAAAAGATGTTGCTGTTGAGACATGTTGCGGTGTAGGATAGCAAAAGATGTCAAAGATTTGGTAAAAATCAAATAAGATTTGGACAAAGTGTCTTGGATACATCCTCGCAAGAATTAAGAGAATTAAACCAAAGAAACATGAAGAGAGTGTGACAAGTTTAACAATCATGTTTAGGGGAGGATTGTTGGGAATTATACATTCCTAACTTAGTACCGTTAGTTATATACTTAGTGTATTCTGCTAAAGGAACCATCATGGACACATTTGGGAAGTAAGAAAATGTGATTGTGATTGGACCTGGATAATGAAGGCTTACCGCAATGTTCTCGTTTTTTGGGTTGAGATCAAAGTGGATTGTAAAGTTGGCTGGAGAATCATCTGGTCTTGTCATGTTCAAGGCTTGATTATCAAATAGATTGATTGAAAAGGTGGGACTAGATGGTGAATCGAATAGACCTACCAGGACAGCCATTAGACCGAAAAGAATACACACGGCACAAAAGAAGGCGATGATACACCTCCATGCCTAACCACATGACATACTGACGAGTAATTGAAATGGAGAATTTATTCTGAGCTAGTATATATGTTTTTCTAAATTTTCCTTAACTAAAATAGGAAATGTTATGTGGAGTTGAATTTTGATATATTTATACGTGATAAAAGCTGAAAGAGTAAGTCATACCAATATCAATACCCTTAGAGTACGAAGTACTAGGAAAGGGAGGAGCGAATAACGTGTTATTCATCCGTGCTACCTCATCCCCTCCCAATAACACACTAATAACTAAGACACCCTTCCCAACAAAAATACAAATATGTTATGGGTGTTGGGTTATGGTAGTTGGCTAGCACGTAAACATTACTAATATGTGAGCCTATTAGGGGCACACACGTTAATACACGGAGAATATGTTCTACACTTCACAAACGTTGTTACTACAAACCAAAAGGACTAAAACCAATTAAGACACAAACCTGATGATGTCTTAAAGGCTGGAAGACGATGGAATGTTCCCTCAATGTTCTAGGTTTCGGTTTGGAATATCCTAAGGATCTAAGGGCCGGTTTTAGATAAGGAATAGAAGGAAGTGTATTGTGGTTAAACTAGGACTTGTCTCTTAGGTTTATCCTACTAGGGTTTTGAGGTTATATATACTCCTCAACCCATAACACATTCCACACGCCTGCTTCAAAACCCAAAACTGTATTTGGTTTTCCTTGCTCTCCATTATACGAGATCTTCAAGCCCCTCTCTAGGGTTGTTTGAGTTTCATCCTTACTAGCCCTCACCAAAGTAACATAAACCCTTTTAAAGGTTTTCGGTTTGATTTCCTAGCTCATCGCACGTATACCAGGTATATTAGTTACCTTCTGGTTCGACGAATCAAGTTCTCACAGGTGTTGTTGAGTTGATGTTGGTTCGGTTATTAATCAGCAGGTTATTAAGGTTTTGTTTAAACCCTAAATCAGGTCATGGTGATATTCGGTAAATAGAATTAGGTTTCATTCCTAATTCAATATTTTCATTTTCGTTTACTAGCTCAGCAGGTATTCAACTTATAACACGAGGGTGTTTTGGTTTGTGAAGTTAAGTCTAGACAACTTAACATATTCGGTTGACGTAATTGTGTGAGCAACCATAGAGGTGATTATTTTAATCACTTATTCATTTTCAGGATCATTTGCTGAGAGGTGCGCTTTCTATTTACTTCTTATTACGTGTTAATCATATGCTATTACTAGATCCATCCGCTGCATACTCGTAGCTACTTGGTTAGCTAGATTGTTTAATCCTAACAGTGGCATCATGAGTCAACTCGTTTTAACTTTATGGGTTACACGTTTTGTTTTAATTATACCCCTAGTTTACATGCCTATTATTGAAACATTTGCTATGATCTGCTGCGTTTGATATTTTATTTATGTTTTACTAGAAAAATATGTCAATGATGTTCAAATCCTTGCCATAAGATAAATAAAATGTGTAGATCTTGATCTTAAATACTATTAAAAGTTAATATAGGTTAAAAAGGAAAATTAAAATTGTTAATTTAGCTTGTATGCTTCCTTTTTGATTATTTTCTATTCCAGTTATAAGACCCACTCAATCATAATATGTGGTGAATAGGGTGATCTAGGCACTAAATAGAAAACCTAGTAAGGGTCTTATGGTTCTCCATTTGGGAAAGACTCGCAAGAGAACTCGGATTTTACATGTCTACTTGTATGTTTAATGTTATCTTTTGTATTATGTATCTTTATGTGCATAGTTGTTTACTTGTTTACTTGTTTACACGCCTAATCAATATGCAATATAGACTAATACTTTTAGAGAAAGATAATGTTAAATATGTCTATTAATTATACACGCATAATGCATGCTCATAGTGACCAACTATTCGTTTCGTGGAAAACTGTTTTTGTAAAAAATTAATAAGACATTAAACTATGAAACTTGTTTTTCTTGAATTAAAAACTGGACGCTATGGACTCATGGGAAGTATGGCTCATCCACTAAAACAAACTATAAGAGAAGTTTAAGGCGGGTTGTTTTTATGTAATTCCCTAAAGAAATAAGGTTTTTAATATGCTTCGCGCTGACCTGTTTCTCCACTTCTTTGCGAGTTCGATTGGGGTTACCGTAAACCATGACATGTCACTACAGTTTCATTATTAAAGGTTTTTAAAAATTAGTGTTACAAAGTTGTTTACATGCTTCTTTGTACACGTTTTAACACATTTATGTGCATACCCCTAGGAAAATTTTAAGTCTATGCCAGCCAACTAGAACACGTGCAATTGGTTTGACCGCTTTGGTCAGACCTTATGGCCCTACCAACCCATGGTGAATTTCGTGCATTGGTCAGACCTCTGACGATTTTTGCAAGTTCTTTCTTGGTCGACTTAATTCGAGTAGGCTTGGTCAGACCTTGGACCCAAGGCATAAGATGATACTAAACATGCTCTTAACATTATTACTTGATTACTAATATTTTGACAAGTATCATAAACCTAAGAGTTGCATTAAAATGCAATTAACGCTCGTCGCTTACCTATTGCCCCCTTGTTTACGCCCTGGTTAGACCTTTGGTAATAAGTGGGAGGTCAAGTTGGATCTTAGTCTTAATTAGTAAATTAATTGGGTAGTTAATTCTATTAAGAATGTAATTATCGAAAATACTAATTGTTTGAAATTTTTATTGTAGATGACTACCTCAGTCAGAAACAATTCGGTATTCAGGAGTTTCTTCGAGAAACAAAAACTCATTGGACCCAACTTCATTGATTGGTATAGACAACTACGTTTGGTACTTTCAACTGAAGACAAGGAAAATTACCTTAAGTATCCTATTCTTGAAGCACCTGTTGCACCTTCTGGACATCAAGTTCCTCCTGCGGCTGCTGCAGCTCACGCTGCATGGGTTAAAGGACAGAAGGAAGTTGTTGTTGTTGGGAAATATATTATAAAATACTTACTGGTAGTATAACAGTTAAGTCTGGTAGTATTAGTTAGTTCTGGCAGTACTAATATTAAGTCTGGCAGTATTATAGTTAGTACTGGTAGAATGGCAGTACTATAGTTAATACTGGTTGTGTTTTAGTTAAGTCTGTTTATATAACAAAATAGTGATAATAGTTATCTTAGAGATATCTTAGGAGATATCTTAGGAAAGGATATGCATTATCCTTTCACATGTTTTGTATAGCCTTTTAGGGTTTTCTTGGTGTATAAAAGGAACCCTACGGCATAGAGTTTGATAATAACAAATAGTAGCATTGAAGCTTAATAGAAATCAATAGCAAAGTTAGTATTATATTGTGTTCTTCTTAATACTTGTGTTAAGATTCCGTATTAACACTTGGTATTCATAGTCAGTGTCTCTCACATAGTTGATTTGGATTTATTCAAGTTAGCTATTGTCTTGAAAAGGCTATATTGATCCAAAACAAGGACCTACAAGTGGTATCAGAGCCTATAGAGGGACTCTGAGTAAGAAGAATCACTAGAACCACAAACAAACACTCATCTCCTACAATTCTTTACAAAATGTCTCAACCTGCTAATTTAAACATTATAGTTTGAAATCTGCTTGGAATATCTATGACACTATCATATTGTTTATACAATTGCGCGCTTGTCATATTGTTTGTTTACTTAGACTAAGGTGGTCCCGTACACAAGTGGGAGAAATCCTTAAAATGTGTGCAAGAACAACATATACAATATGATTATTGTTTCTTCTTGACGAAATGGTAAGAGCTAAGCCAATTCTTATAGGAACATAAACACGAATCGATGTTCGGTTGCCTCTTACATTATGAAGTCAAGATATAAAATAAAACTACTTCATCACTAATTTGGCTACTACATGTTTGTCAATTAATCATTGGTTAATTAAAAATAATCATGATTTTAAGTATGAAATTAACTTGAAAATTACTATTGAACTCATGTATGAATTGTTAATCGTTAGATAAAACAAATTATAACGTCACGACAAGCATTTGATTATCTTTCTATAGACGGGTACTTTGATATACTTTCGAAAAAAATTGTCTCTTTTTTCACGTTTACTTAGCTGTACCAAAATTCGAATTACATATCACATGTGATTTAACACTAATATCGAAGTTCGAACACTAAACATCCGTACTAAAATTGACATAAGTATTTGTCTATAAATCAAAAACTTTTCTCGTTTTTTGCAATGGAAAACATACATTCTTGGCGTTCAGTAACTGATTAGTTCTTTTTCATCAAACTAAAATATATATAATATATAATAAAATATAAAATATATATAAGTCTAAAAAAAACAACAACAATCAATAAAACCGGGATGTAGTATAGAATGTTCCCGGGTCGTTAATCCCCAACGAGGCTGTGCTGGAAAATCGATACAGTCGGAAGATTGGAGTTTGAAGGAGAGAAATGATTTGAGAGTGTGGAAAGTTAAATTAAACAATAACAAACAAAAACGTTTAAGAAAAACCTAAAAATTATGAAATTAAGCTAGAAAACGAGAGCACGAATCCCGAACAAAGGGGCAAAAACCTAAAATCTTCAAAATTAACCCTACAAATAAATTTTCACTTCTAAACTACTCTAGGGGACTAATAACGAAGAATGAAAAAGACTAGACTAAAAATAGAGGTCGTTTGACCCAAAAACGAGTCAAGACAAAAACCGCACCCGACCCCGTTCTTTAAAAGTCAAAAAGTTACAAAAATGACCCTACGAAAATTTTTGTATTTTTTCTACAAACTATATGACTAAAGAAAATTTTCCAAAAAAGAAAATTTTTTTTGATAATTTTTGTATTTTTTATGAATTTTTTAAACTTTTAACTAAATTAAATTGTAAAAAATACTAAACGGCTTTTAAAAATTCTGAAAATTTTACTAAAAATACTAGACATAATAAATAACCTACGAAAAATAAGAAACCAAAAATTGGCTTATAAATCGCCCAAAAATAAGCTATAAACAGCTTATAGCTTTAAAGAGGAAAACACCCTTAAATACCTAAGCCCTTGGGACACTAACGTAACGTTGGACACTTAACGTGAAAATAGTCCCAAGGGCGGCAACGGTAAGTGTATGTTATATAAGAGGGGATGTATCGAGGGTAGAGACCCGGGGTTCGAGTGTTATTTGCTTACCCCGGGTCACCATTGTCTTCCCTTTTTTTTTTCGATAACTTTGTGAACCGCAAAGTTGTTAAGTCCTTTATTGAGCTTACAACTTCCAAAACTAAACCTTTTTTGAAGAAGCTTATGAATAAGCTGCAAAATTGAGCTTTTAAAGTGACAGAAAGATAAAAGTGAGCTTAGGCTAAAAAAACTAAGTACTGTTTGGACTTTTGTGGTCTAATATGCTAGGACTTGGACAATGATAAGCAAAAGATAGAGACCAACTATACTATATTAAAGCCACTATGAGCTAAAATCTACAACTTGAATAAGCTTAAAGAGCTTAAATGACAGGAAGCTAAATTAGCTTAAAAGGCAAAAAGAGGCTAAGCTGTTGAACTTTTTACACAAAATAAGCTAAGATAATAAGAAAATAAGCATACACACTAACTACACAAACCTAATTAGCTACTAGGAACACGAATAAGCTCATGGAATAAGCTCAATAAGCCAAGAAGTGGCTTAAAACCCACAACAGTACTAACTAAAGAGTTAGTACTGTTGGTGTAGAATTTGGCTTAGGGTCTCACCCTTGGCTTAAAAATAAGCAACAGGAAGGGCTTTTTAAGGCCTAAAATTAAGGGTACTTATCTAAGAGCTTGTTGGCTCTTAAGAAAAGCCACAAGCTTGGGCTTAAGTTCACTAAAAGGCTAGAAAAGAAGGCTTAAAATTCACCCCTAGCACCAGGGGAGAATTAAGCTAAAGACAAGGGCTTAATTTGACAGCTTTCAATAAGCTGTCAAATAAGCTCAAAATTAAAAACTAAGGTAAAACAGATAAAGAACACTAAGAATTGAACTTGTGCACAAATTTTAAGCTTCCAAAAACCATTTAAAGTTGCTGATTTTTACTCTTGAAAAAGGCTTTTTTGCTTTTATAAAAAAATGACTTTTAAAACTTTGGCAGGTTTGACTCAACAAGTCAAATGACTCAAGGGACTTTGTCAGCTTGTTTTAAACACACAAATGGCACCCTTTTTTAAACCACAACTCAAGTATTACAAGAGCTTATGAAATAAGCTCTTGTAGCTTTTTTAAACACCACAGTTTCAAATGGTCACTTAGAAAACCTTGAAAAACATTCTTCAAACTTAAAAACCTTTTAAAAACAGCCTCAAATAAGCTTAATTCTTAAGCCAAAGTTAACCAACTTGACACAAACCCATACTACACCATTTTGACCCGTTTTTACACTTAACCCAAACACCCCTTTATATTTTGAAAAGGGTTTTTAAGACACACAAGATCTGTTTTAAGCTTAATATTTTAAAAACTACTACTAACTAAGCAATACTAAACAATAAAAATATGAAAAGCTAAACAAATAAGCATTTTTAAAGACTAATAAGCTAGAACAGTATTAAGCTTATTTTTTTAGACAGTTTTCACTCAAATTGCATACAAATGAAATGAAAGCACTAAAAGGCATACTTTAAGCATTAATGAGCACACATAAGCACAAAAGAACATTAATAAGCAAAAAAAAAATAAGCCAATAAGCAATGCTCCTTTGCTCAAAACAGGATTTTTGAAACCTAATTAAGCTCTAAACCTACCCAAAGCTTATAAATAAGCTTAAACTAAGCAAACCCAATGAGCCATCCCAAATTGCTCATTCATCCATATGCTTTATCCAACAGCAACTTTGTTTTTCTTTTGAATTTTTCTTAAAGTTTTGTAAAATAGTTTAGAAACAGGTTATAAAGTATGCTTAAATGAAAGCTTAAAGGTTTTTAAGAGACATTTGTAATTTAGAACACAAATATAAAACTTAACTGAATTTTCATAAAAAAATGAAGTACAAGTACATTGAAGAACTAAGCTGAAAACTTAATACACTAAAACTTTTAAAAACTAAAAAAACTACCTCCTTGCCACAAGGGGCTTACAAAGTCTTATATAGTAAAAAAAACGAGCTAGGGTTCACTTGGTCTTCTTGTCTTCTTGCTAGTGTGTTACTTTGTAGACACAAAAATGAAGTGTGTTTGTTGTGAGTGTGTGGTAAACAAACAATCCTGGCCCTTCAAATTTCTTGGTGCCCAAGTCGACATTTATCGACCCTTGATGATTTTGGTGGGAGTTTGGATTGCCAACATGGCAAAAGCCATGTGGGGGTGTGGGGTGTGTTATGGTGACATTTTTGGAGGGTTATGAGAGGGTCAACGAGGAGTGAAAATGACAGGGGTGGGGTATGGGATTTGGCGGGAAAGAAACGGAGGAGATGTACAGTAGTTTGAAAAGTTGGGGTGAAGTTTGGGGATTTGACAAGTTTGACCCCTCATGGTTTGTGTTTAGTTTGCACCACACGTCCTTGTTGTATTGAGAGTTTTGGGACTTGGCAAAAATACCCCCTGAGGGTTATATAACTAAATGCACCACAAGTCCTTGCGTGTTATAAGAATTTGTCTTTGGCAGCTTTGGCCCTTGGGGTAGTTCTTTGGTCATTTGGCAGTTTTGCCCCTTCTCTTTATTTTCTTCTTTTTCTTCTTTAAATAAGATTAGGGACTTAACAAGTTTAGTCCCTAAACTTGTTTTTCTTGACTTTTTGGCTTCGGGTTTGTCGGGGTTGACTTGGGCTTTGACTTGACTGTGTCTTTTCCATGCTTTTCCATTCCGTGTCCGGTTTTGTCGTTTTGGCTTCGTTTTTCGTCCTTTTCTTAAATATCCGTTCCTGCACAACACAATTAGCAAAACAAGCATATATTTGGCATTTTTAAGTCCGTTTTTGGTTATTTTAGCTCATTTTTAAAGGTAAAAGGTATGTGTAATTAAACACATACCAACACACAAGAAGATGAACAAACTATAGAGTAGTGGTCAAGAAAGGATACCATCGGGCAACAGTCTTTGATGACATCAAATAACGTCACTTTATTATATCATTTATCCCATCTGTTTTGCCCACTTTTATATAATTATTGCATTATTTGGTACTTAATTGCTTTAAAGTTGATAAATGCAGTAATTCAGGAGTGTTTTGTGAAGACATGCTAAAAGGCGCATAATTTGGAGCTAAAACGAAGACATTTGAAGAAAGATAATTTCTAACTACATACGCCGTATCCAACAAAAGTGATACGGCATATCAACGCCAAAACTTCACAAGAAAACGCGTTTGATCAATTCCCAATACGGCGCATCTGACTTCTTACATACGTCGTATCCATGAAGATAACTATTCGGAGATACAGTAAATAAAGTAAATTGGGAAAAATATCACTGATTGATTGAGAACATAGCGCGCACTCCAAGGAATCCAACCCAATACGCCGTATCGACCTTGCCAGATATGGCGTATCGAGTCTTTTTCAGACATTATAAATAGAAGACTCAAAAACGAGTTTTCAGTGTTCAATATCATATTCTTTATACCATACTCATTAAAGACGAATTTTAGAAGAGAAGATCAACCACCAAGGTCAAGCATTGATCACGAATCTATAGAAGACATTGTGTAATTTTTACTCTCTTAATCGTTCGATTTTCATTGTTTGATTACGCTTGTATAATTACAATGCTTGTGGGCTAATACCCTCGGGTATTAGCCATCTTAATGAAAGTTCAATGTTTTGTTTGTTAATTGATTTCTTAATTTATCGTTGATTGTTTAATTATGTTTATCACCTCATAATTGTTTATGTGTTTGAATATGCGACCTATCATTCAACTGGATCTAGTGATACGGACCAAGTAATCTAGATTGTTAATACAAATAATGTCTAAAAACGTTAATTATATTTTTCGACCTCTCAATGTTTTGATAATAACAAAATGTAAAAACGTTTACAATAAAATTAAACGTTTACAAATTATTAATCGTAAAATTCCATTTCTAAGAATTAGTAATCACTTAAGGTATGAACAAACAAATCATTAAGCATGATTAGTGATCAAGAAAATATTTTTCTATTATCCATTACATTTTTACAAAATTAATTATACAAAATATTTTCTAATTAAAAGAAAAGTTTTATTAAAAACTTAAAATTTGAAATTCAAAATTTTCCCCCAAAACAGAAGCTTCTATACCATATATAACCTTCCCCGCAAAAAGACAAAAAAGGGTGCAGAGTATACCTGGCGGCCCCCTTATAGGCCTGGCGACCCCTTATATATATGGGACCGCCAGGACCGCCGTCTGTTACCGTTGGATTTTCTTGCCTATAAATACTGCTCCATCCCTTGCTGAAAATCAGACCTCTTAGCACGAATTTTCTCAAACTTCTTTCTCTCTCTAAAATCCTTCTTTCTCTTACTAACATCTCTTGATCTTGTTTCAAGTGATCTAATCTCTTCTTCTTACTCTTCCCCCCCCGTTATTCAGTGCAAGGTAGAAACACTCTTATTCGGCAAAGATATGGATGTTGATACTTGATCTTCTCAATCTTTTCTTCTAAGTACCAAATCTCTATTGTAATTATCTTGTGTATTTGTGTGATTCGGATAGTGTGTAAATCCGATAGTGTAGATCTAGTGATTGTGTATTGATTGTGAAGTGGTAGATTGGTTCTAGCTAAGATTAGGACTCAACATTTTACTTAGTGTCGAAAAATAACGTAAGCGACGTGTAAACGGTTTTCTCCGTCTGAAGGGAGCTTGTTGACATAGTAAAATCTCGAGTAGGATACTCGAGGAGTGGAGTAGGGCGAAGAAGAGCTTCGTAGCCGAACCACTATAAATCTTGATGTCTTGGTTTGATTGTTCCTTTCCTTATCTCTTCATATTATTGTCATTGTTATTTAGCTTTAGTTTAGATTGTTATAATGTTTGTTCATATTGTGAATTGGTTAAACATACAACTCGAATCTACAAATTTTGTAAGCAAAGTTTTTAAAACGAAAACGAACCTGTAAACTATTCAACCCCCCCCCTTTTAGTTTCTACAATTGGTATCAGGAGCCAAGGTCACTCAAGATTTTTAAAATATACTGTATTTTAAAACTTGGATCGATCTATGGAATCTGACAAATATCTAGAAGGGCAATCTATGCAAAGAGCACCACTCTTTGAAAGTGATAGTTTTATTTATTGGAAAAATAGATTCGAGACATATGTTAAATCAAAAGATCTAGATCTTTGGCATGTCATTACCAACGGTGATTTTCAACCCATTCAACAAAATCCGAAAACCAAATTAGATGAGGTTCTCCCTTTCGAAAAACAAAGTGATGATCTTAAAAAGAAACTTGCTAAAAATAATGAAGCTAAAATGGTCATTTATAATGCTTTACCTAGAAAAGAATATGAAAGAATTTTCATGTGTAATACGGCAAAAGAAATTTGGAAAACATTGTTAATCACTTACCAAGGTAATAGTCAAGTCAAAGATAATAAGATCGACCTTTTGGTTCAACAATATGAACAATTCGTCATTTTCGAATACGAATCTATAGATAGTGCTTTTGCTAGATTTAATACCATTATTACTAGTTTAAAAGCTCTTGATGAATGTTATTCTAGCAAGAACTACGTTAGGAAATTTCTCATGGCTCTACATCCTAAATGGAGAGCAAAGGTCACAGCAATTGAAGAGCCGAAAGACTTAACATCACTATCTCTTGATGAACTTATCAGGAACCTCAAAGTTCATGAAATGATCATCAAGAAAGATTCTAAAATAGTCAAAGCAATGTTGACAAGGAAAATCTTCTTGCTTTTAAACGGCTATAAGAAAGAATATACGTGATGAAGGTGTTCGAACTTCCGGAAGTAAAGAGAGAATTACGCCATGACGTAAGAGGGGACCTTCAGAGTTTTTCAAGAGAAGAGGTAGATTCGTGAGACAACCTCGGAACGACAAAAAGACGTTTCAAAGAAGTCGAGACGACAAAAACGGTAAAAGTGATAGAAAATGCTTTAGATGCGGCGACCCGAATCATCTTATTGGAGAATGTCCAAAACCACTGAAAGACAAGAACTAAATAGCATTTGTCGGAGGTTCTTGGAGTGATAGCGGTAAAGAAGATGATGAGAAAGTCAATAACGAAACGTGTCTAGTAGCTCAAGCATCAAGTGAGGTATGTTCCGAATCCTCTTACTTTAGTGATGAAAACTCGTCAATAGATGATTTAGTATTAGATAATGAATATGATAAACTATGCAAAATGAGTTTAAAGATAATCACTAATGTTAATACAAATAATGTCTAAAAATGTTATTTATATTTTTTGACCTCTCAATGTTTTGATAATAACAAAATGTGAAAACTTTTACGATAAAATTAAACGTTTATAAATTACTAATCATAAAATTCTATTTCTAAGATTAATCACTTAAGGTATGGATAAACAAATCATTAAACATGATTAGCGATCAAGAAAATATTTTCCTTAAACCTTACATTTCTACAAATGTGTTTTTATAAAAATATAAAAACAAAATATTTATTCATTAAAAGAAATGTTTTATTAAAAACATAAAATTTGAAATTCAAATTTTCCCCCAAAATAGAAGGTTCTATAACAGACAACAACCTCACCCACAAAAGGACATAAAGGGAGCGGAGTATAGTTGGCGGTCCGCTTTTTTAGGACCTGGCGGCGTCACACACTTATATATAAGGGACCGCCACCAGCCAAGTCATTTTAGTGTTCCCATTTATATATATTGGGTCTCCCCATCTGACAAAGTACAGAACCTTTACACGAATTCTAGATTCCTTTTTTCTCGCTGTTTCTTTACTTTCTTTCTAAAATCGCTACATTTTCTTGATCACTAACATACATTGATCTTGTTTCAAGTGATTAATTCTTTCTTCTCCCTTCTTCTTTCTTCTTCTTTTTTCTAATCAGTGCAAGAGAAGAAAATCGTATTTTCTATTAATTTTACACAAACTTGTTATCAAAGTGATCTCAAGTATCTTCCCTCCTCAAGATTCACAAAATCTTCATTAACAACAATAATTTAGTGTTGTTGTGTAAATTAGATTGTGTGTAAATTATGTATTGGTGTGATTTGGATTGTGTGTCAATCCAAGGGTATATATATCTTGTGAGTATGTAAAGACTTAGTGAAGTCTTAGATTGGTTCTAGCTAAGATTAGGACTCGACATCTAGCTTAGTGTCAGAAAAGAAAGTAAGCGACGTGTAAACGGTTTTCTCCGCCTAAATAGAGCTTGTTGACATAGTGAAATCTCGAGTGGAGTAGGAACGAAGAGGTGCTTCGTTGCCGAACCACTATCTTTAGTAAAAACTTTCATGTAACGCTTATGAAATTGGAATTAATAATTTTATTTAGTAAAACAAGCATGTATTCTCACCCCGAAAATAGTTATGAAAACCATTAAAGAAGAAAAGATAGGGCTATGAACTCACCGAGGAGTAATGAAGACCAGAAGTAGATGAATCCTCAGACGAGCGAGAAGCGTCTAAGCACAACCTAAAAGATGTGACGCGGCTTAGAATGATAAAGAAGATCGATACGTAAAAATAAATTGAATGATCACGAGATATGTTTTCGAGATATGCATGGCATTGCATTATAACTTAACCGAAGTATTTTTATCCCCAAATTGGTATACAACCTGCAGTTATACTACATTAAGTGTCTACTAAGTCTAGCTTAGCGATTCTTATCTTATTACTATGTGGCCGCACTTTTATTTCTCAAGAAAAGGCGTAAAACTATGTTGCTAAATTTTTAGTCAACTTTACAAGACCATATCTCTTAACCTATAAAAAATACAAGGATGGGGCTTTCACCCCTGGAACGATACTTAAGTCTAATTTCCAGAATATTAGGCCTTTTAATCAACCCATTTACCAATCCACGGGAAATGAGTTTTTACTAACAATAACTCAAAATAGAAAGTTCATTGAATTTCTAACGCTTACAGTTTTGGCCATAAATTCTATTCTATAACAGTAATCAAGTTGAATATAAAGAGAGATGAAAGCTTATGATGTCTAGTGTTTAACCATGTTTTAAAAACCCAACACTTTAGTGCAAAAATCTAGAGTTAAATCCCTTTTTTCAAACAGTAGTTCAGTACTAAATAGTTTTCGTAAATCGGTCATATCTCACTCATCCGGAGGAGATATGGCTCTAGCCAACTCGACACATGTATTTTGAACTTATTTCTACAACCCCATCAAATAATCTAGACCTTATTAGGCCAAAGGTTTGCTGTAATTAACCCATTTATACTGCTGGTCTGCAGCAGTCCCATGTTTTTCTACCAAACACTAATTTTGACGTATTTTCTAAACCGTGATAGCTATTAAAGTGAATCCATTTTGAGAAGTTAGATTAAGATGTATACTACTGAGATTATCTTTTCTATCCTAAATTTTAGAGTATTAACCTGGAGTTTAACTCGTTTTCCAAACGATATTTTGGATTTGACTAGCAATCGTAAAACGGCCATAACTCCCTCATCCGGAGGAGTTGATAAACCATCCAATTCGCCATACGTAGCTTAGACTTATACCTATCCAACCATGAAATTTTCTAGTAGGCTCTAAGTCAAAAATTATTGGGAAAAGCCACGTTTTGCTACTGACCTCAAAACAGTCCCTAAAACTACTTCCAAATTCATTCGAAACTCATCCAAATCGCTAATTAAACACATGCAATGCCATAACATATCTTACTAACATATCTCACACATCAAAATATGATGTTCATGATCAAACCCAAAATCAAACAAACTCAAGAACATGCATCCTTATAAAAGATGAAATCAAACACATGCATACAAATAAAAATCAACAATTGAAAAGAGGGGTTTAGAGACAACTTACAATACAATAATTAGAAGCAAAAGATCAACAAAAACCCTTCTTATTTACCCTTAGGGCTGCCAAAATCAAACACCCATGTACTTGATCAACTTTGTTTTTATATCCAATTAACTTGCAAAAACCCTTGATGCTTCAATTGTACCCAATTTGATTATAACCCTAAAAATTAAAATCTTCAAAATCAAAAACTTGAGAAAAACCAATTGCATGTGGTTTGATCTTTAAAAGGATGATGGGGATTAATGGGGTTTTATTTAGGATTGATTTAAGATTATTAGATATGGATTTAAGGATCAAAATTTGAAGGTGTTGGTGGGTTTAGTGTTAGGGTCGTCGAACAGTAAAAAAGGGAGAAGGAGAAGACGAAAAAAAATTATCTGTGTTTGTGCGTGTATTTATGTTTTGGTTATAAAAAAAAGAAATGGTGTGGGTTGGATCCGGCTTACATAAAAAGGAGATGTGGGCTTTTATGTCTAATTTTTATAAAAGGGTTACTTGGGCTTGGGTTATATATAAAAAAATATTAAAAAGTGTTTGGTTTTTGGTTTTGTTAAAGGAAATTCAAATATAAGGGTGTGTTTGGTTTATGATTCAGTAGGGGTAAAATATAATAAGGGGGTGTTTGGTTTCTAGTCTTGATGGAGCCTAAAACTATTAAAGAGGGTGTTTGGTTTATATGTTATGTTTATAAATTATATTTTTATTTTTATTTTTCTAAGACATTTATTCCACAATATTTGTTTTTAAAACACGTAGTTAGAATATTAAAATTTGTAAAAACACTATTTTGACACGGTTTCGGCCAAACACGGATAAAAGATGAAAGTTAACAAAAATAAAATAAAATAAGCTTTCGAAGCTAAAATATGGAGTTGTCGATTTCTGAAAAGCTAAAGCGGATAAATATCTAAATCACGGCGCGCAAATAATTAAAATTGACAATTTTTATCAAGTCGAGCAAAAAGAATAAAAATGATTTCTACAAAAATTATAAAATACAAATAGGGCTCGGTCTAAACATTGATCTTAAATTCAGGGTTTTACATACATGCAACTGACATCGACCAACAGCAGAAAAACACCAAATCCCCAACTCAACCCATACCAAGTTTTAAGCCGACACTAAAACCCAACAATCCCTAAATAGTTTTCAAAGGGGAAATAGATAAACAATAAGAGTAAACTTGCTACATCCAATCGAGGTCGGGCAAGATACCACGCGACTGACTGACCAAACCATAACCCATCCAGAACCAAAAGTGCCTTGAAGATCACATCGTACAGATGTAGTTGTGTTAGTAGGTTGGAAACTAAAGAACACGTATCACACACAATTGATTCATGGGGCGGTGCATGAAATCAAACAATGAAGGTTCTGGATGTATTGAAGCCGCTAGTGCTCATTCTACACACTTCATACTAAACAATTGAACCAAAAACTGACATGTTTGGAGAACTTGAACTTTGCTATATAGTGTCATTTTGTAGAGATCAGGAGACTGTACCTCAAGTTGTTCATGTAATCTTTTTTGAGTAATCGTAATGCTTCACTGAGTCACTGAGCCGCAATAGCGAACCTGCACTAGCAACCCGCATCCGCACTAACAACCCCGCTCCAGCAACCCCGCAACCTTGCACCAGCACCCCCGACATCAGAAACATATAAGAAACCCGAGGCAAACAGATGGGCAATACGTGCAACAGAATTGGCATATATCAACTCTTTTCAAAATAACATTCTAGCAGTTTTATACAACATATACAATATCGAATTTTGGGCTCATGGCTATTTGGATGTGACGATAACATATAAGGCTCAGATATACGTATAAAATAGCGGTGCCAAACACCCGACATGGCGGCAATCACACTCTCGGTGTCACTGCTAAGCCACAGATATGGGTGTGGATGAACTACGCTCAGTAAACAAAATTATCATCAAGCATTACTTAGTAAACTAAATTTATCATCATTGCTTATTTTAGTAACAATTTGGATGTTTCGATGGTTTTGTATATGAACGAACACTGACCAAGAAGCATGTTCATGCTTAAACAAAAGCCATGGGCCATCGCGTTCGCAACAAAAACAAAAATCACATTGCAATCACATCGTTAGCATATTCATAGTATAAAAAAAACAGTCACCCCATTATACCCAAACATCATGCGCCTTATACGCCACGAACCTTCACAATAAATCACATCAGTATTAAAAAAAGCAAACGAAAATAGCAATCATTGGCAAACGGCATGCACGCATCAGAATATACGCCAACTAAAATTAAGCAACCATTAGCCCTCAATTAGCCAGTGACAATGTTAGCATAACTGAACAATGTATATGAGGCTCACACAGGCTAACAACAGATAAAAAAGGACACGCCCGCTATGGCTGCGACCATAATAGGTCGCCCGCCAAGATACGGACGATGTAAACATAAATATAATTGAACAATGTATATGAGGCTCACACACGCTAACAACAAATTAAAAAGGATACGCCCGTCATGGCTGCGACCATAATAGGTCGCCTCACCAAGATACAGACGGTCTTATCTTTATGACAGCCATTGAAGAATATCATCAGCCACCCACAAAGACCAACCCGCTAAATACCGGTTATCTTTCACAATTTTCAATGACATGACTTTCAACGGAACAGCATCATTAATTATATAGTCTAACCATCAGAGTCAGACCCTAGTACCCCAACGTGGCTGCAAACACCAATTCAGGATGCCTTACCCAACCCGCCAAAGTTCGGACAATCCCGACTTATATCACTCAATCCTACACATAAGAAACACATGTTTTAGACCCAAAAGTTGTATCACTCAATTTCGTCGAAGCCTTGCATACTCATCACAGCTTGTCACAACTAATATCACCACCATTTTAATCGCACATAAATTGATTGAAAGCGCAATAAGTAAATAATATGCCAACAACACATGGTTAATTTCAATCTAATCTTTGTCACACATAAAAATCGCATAAATAACCGATAACAGGAAGCAAAAAATCGTAACCCCAATTAAGGCAATTAAACAACACAAACTTTAATCTAACAATAGGCAAACAGTAATTAAGGAATTACTACCCGTAAAATCAAAGAATACCATTCAAAGAACCAATCCCTAACAATCGTAACAACCATCCGGGATTCACATAGCGCACTACAGATGTTATTTATTCAGTGAAACCTACCATAACAACGCTAAATTTGATGCCACAGTTTCAAGTAATGTAAACACAGGGAGTATAATACACTTTAATCTATATTTTACGCTAAACTTACCATAAAGTTTCAAGCTAAACACAGAGTAAATTTTCCCTAAAACGACAAAAAGTTTAATACATGCTCTCGTAACAAATCAAGTTTTTGCCTATATTCTACGTTGTTTCTTATAGACACACACAGCTGCTATGGCTACAAAAAAATGTGCACGTCCGCAATGGTTGCAAACTAAATAGTGTACCCTGCCGAAAGCGGATGTTTACGCCATTATTTCAAACTGCTAACGTGTTCGGATTCATCAAAATGAAAAAATTTAACATAGCATTTCCAACACATGTAATCCATCTACAACTATAATCTAATGGCACCGTAATCAGAACAGTCACTACCAAACACAAAAAAATAAAAATCAATTAACTATCAAAATCATCAAAAAAAATAGAAAGACATCAATAAGCACAAAACATTTAACACAAAATGTTTACCCTAACCCAAAAAACAATTGACTAATTATCCTATGTTAATACAAATAATGCCTAAAAACGTTATTTATATTTTTCCGCTTCTCCATCTTCTAGTTTTGATTCTAGTTCGTGTTCCACTCCATGTCGTGATAACTTGAATACTTCATCCGAAGTACTTTAAGCATTTTTAATTCGCGAAATGCAAATTAAAATGTCACTCCTTTTTGTTAAATTTTCGTCAAAAACTCAAGTAAAAAACCCTCTACTGAGGGCGGCCCCCCAATATATTTGGGACCGCCAGGAGATATGGGACCGCCATCAGCAGACCATAATTTAGAACACTTAAATAAAAAAAATTAAAACTCAAAAACAAACACTTCCTTACCTGCTGCCATTGACGAACACGACTCAAAACCCACCAAAACTCAAAATCAACCATTAAAACATCAATTGAAGATCAAATAAACACTAATAATCAATCCCAATATCACAAAGATC
Organism: Tanacetum coccineum; assembly: GCA_026074375.1. Classification (NCBI taxonomy): domain Eukaryota; kingdom Viridiplantae; phylum Streptophyta; class Magnoliopsida; order Asterales; family Asteraceae; genus Tanacetum; species Tanacetum coccineum. Next base: position 67,797 of record BQNB010018297.1, read on the forward strand.
ATCAATTGTAAGTCATTTCATCTATTTTCTTTCGATTTGAGTCTAGGGTTCATGATGAACACCAAAAATCAAAATTAGGGATTTTCCATTTTTCTTTCAATTTTGTACAATTAAGAGTACTAGGGTACAATGTATAACTAATATGCTTCCCGTAGATATAGGATTTTGCATACATTAGTGAATTTGTTGAAAAATTGATTTCAAACCAAAACCCCAATTTTATTTTCAAATCACTCACGTTAGGAACATAATAAAATTTGTTGTTATGCATTGTTAATCCAACCCAAAAACGTTTTCAAACACATACATAATAATCTCATAAACAAATTTTGTGATACTTAATTCATATGTATTTTTCGACTTGTTTGGATGAGAAATATCAAATTAAGGAGCGTTTGGATTAAGTCTTAAGATGTTATATTTAGGTCGAGTTAATCGTTACTCCACATTTGTCGCATATTGCCTAATTTGCCTAACGAATGATGAATCTCATAAGTAATGTCTTCTAAAATATTGCTTTTGATGATAGGTGAACAAAAGAATGTCTCAAGAAAGACACAAAAGACCAAGAACTCACCATAAATCTTACCTTACTGAACACACCAATTCTTCACAAAAATCATCATTCATAAAAATACACTTATGACCCATTCATGAAGGAAGAATTGTTGATGAAACATTTGATTCCAAAAGTATCTTAGAAAATAACCTAAACAAAACCGA
>BQNB010018298.1:0-30000 GCA_026074375.1 Tanacetum coccineum
AATTACACCGAGTTTCGTAGTATAGTGTTAGAAAAAAAATCAAAAAAATAAAAAAATTAGAAAATTCGCAACAAAAAGAGAAGGAAAGGTTGAAGATAATCATTTCGAAACTACCAAAGGAATTACACGAAGGATCGATTATTCGTTGATACAAATCGATGATGTAGAATATTGTATAAAGTGGAAGATATTACCACTTGCCTTGTAGAGTACGTAAAGTATGGGATGATTGGGAAGTTGACCGTTACGGGAACGCCAACTTAGGTTGTTTTTTTATCTATGATCAAGACGTTTGTAAATAGTTGTGTCTTTATCATGGTAACGGTCGGGAAAATGTGTCTAGCAACTTGTATTTTAGACTTAATCTATTTGTTTTGAAATTTTTGTTTAACAACAATTTAATTCCCTTTCCTAATCATTAACCATGGGTTTTATGCGAATGAGGATGTAATCAAGCGTGCATGTCTATTCCGTCCTTACGTCTATGTATGCATGTCTCAGCTTCCTTGTTGGTTTACTACTATTGGTGAAAGTTAAAAGATCCATACCCTATATTACTCTACTAGTCCTACTCTTTAGCTTATTTCAGGTAGGAGTGAGCAGTCACATGTGTCTATCCCGTCGTTACGGGTGTGTATGTGTGGTCTTTGTCGCCCTCCTGGAATATTGGTATCGATAAAGATTAGTTAGAGTAATCAACCCTAAGTCTTATCATAAAAACCCAATTTACCTTTATAAACTTGTTACGAGCGAATTAGTTACATGTTATCACATAAATTAGTTGAGTGATTTGAGTGTTTTTATCTTCTTATTTCATGAGGTGTTTGGTTGTGTACTTGTAATAGATCAAATAAATGCTTTAACGGAAAATATCCTTAGGGATACATTTTTATAAACTTCTAAAGGCTACCTGAGGACAAGTAGGATTCAAGTGGGGGGATATTTGATGACATCAAATAACGTCTATTTTATAGCATCATTTATCCCATGTAATTAACCCATTTTGTATAATTATTGCAAAGAATTGTTACTTAATTGTTTGTATTTGAGAATTGCAGTAATTATGGAGTACTTGGTGAATATTAGCAAAAGGCGCGCATTCTGGAGCTTAAACAAAGATATTTTGAAGATTACTGTTCTGATAACCAATACGCCGTATCCATCAAGGAAGATACGGCGTATCTGTGCCTGCACTCACCAAAGACCACGAAGGAAATATGATCAATACGCCATATCCAGAGGAGACCAATACGCCATATTGAAGATATAGAAAGTGAATATTCTGGAAGATATCAAACGTGGTCCCTACTCCAAGAAACTCCTGATACGCCGTATCGAACCGACTCCAAACCCTATAAATAGAAAACTCAGAAATGAGTTTTAAGTGTGCTAAATCATATTCTCGATACCTAAACCACAAAAGTCGATTTTCAGAGAAGAAAAAGAGCAGAAGAGGTCTCTCAACGCATTCCAATCCATAGGAGACAATGTGTAGTTTCTTATACTTTTGTAATCGTTTTGTTTTTGGTATCATTCGTTAACTCGGTTAGTTTACCTTGGCTAAGCCATTACTCTTGTATTAATTATGATTTTTGAAGGCTAATACCTTCGGGTATTAGCCATTATTATGAAGATCTGAATGTTTGGTTTTGTTTATATCTTGATTGCTTAGTTTATCGTTGTATGCTTGTTTATGTTTATCAGTTTATACTTGTTTATGTGCTTTAATATGCGACCTATCATTCAACTGGATCTCTGAATACAGACCAATAATCCTAGATTCCGAGAATAGCACTCCATATAGTGATTAATACATCTAGAACCAATAATCACATTAAAAACCTGTCATTATCTTTAGATTGAAAGCTTAGTTTTGGACCGGTAGTATAGACCCTAGTGATCAACGAGTATTTCAAATTAATTGGTAAAGATTATGGAAAGTGACAACTATTGTATGAATCATCTTAAGCACTAAAGGTTAAAGTCTCAATGGAGCTATGGTTTTAACAATCACCATAGCTTTAAAATCCCTAAGATAGATTATAATCACAAAAAAAGATTCTTTATCGGATGCTTTTAGTGCGTGATCAGAATTAATGGTCTAGTCATTATATGAAGAATGTTCTCGGCCTAAGTCTAAAATGATAACCACCATCGAATAAGTAAATCATAGCACTGAATAAACAACAACTTCTAATCAAATAAGATAGGCTAATACATTTTTCTATCATAAGGCTTGACCGCTCTTTATCTTCTGTTAATTTGCTTGCGTGGGTTAAAGTGTCTTAAATTAATTGTAGTCACCACCAAACCCGTGCCAGTCTCTCAGACTGAAAAACCCCATTTTTACCTGTTAGAATTAAAATTAGAACTAACATAGGATTAGCATAGGTTTGACTTAGATTATAATTAACTTAGATTAGTAAACCAAAGTATTACAAATATGAAAATTATTAAACCTCGCTTCAAATGTCGACACCCAAAACTTACGATTATAACCACCGACCTGTACAGTGCCCCGATAACGTGTTTAGTTTTGGTTGAGTCGGCAAAATATAAATTTAAAACTTGAATTATAAAAATATACACCACACAACGACACATCACATGCCTCGATACTTGGTACTATCTACCGACTCACACTCTTCATCTTTTGTGAGTTTAGTATCCGAGGACATGAAGGTTTTCATTGGATTAGAATCTTCTAAGCCAAATTTCTTAAGCATTTCTTTAATATATTTAGATTGATTAAAGAAGATACCATCTTCCATTTGTTTTATTTGTAATCCAAGGAAAAAATTAAGTTCACCCATCATGCTTATCTCGAACTCGTCATGCATGATTTTGGCAAATTCATCACACATTTCTTGACAAGTCGAACCGAATATAATGTCGGCGACATATATTTGAACGATGATGATATTTGAACTTTTCTTCTTAGTAAAAAGTGTGTTATCTACCATTCCCATTTTGTACTCATGTTTAATAAGAAGAGCTTTTAATCTATCATACCAAGCTTTGGGTGCTTGTTTAAGACCATATAAATCTTTCCTTAGTTTATAAACATGATCTGGTTTTTGAAGTCAATGAATCCTAGAGGTTGTGCCACGTATACCTCCTCATTGATAAAATTGTTCAGGAATGCACTTTTTACATCCATTTGGAATAGCTTAAAATCTAAAGCACAAGCATAAGCTAATAGTATTCTAATTGACTCTAATCTAGCAACTGGGGCATAAGTTTCATCATAATCGATGCCCTCTTGTTGATTATATCCTTGGGCGACTAACCTAGCTATATTTCGAGAAACGACACCGTTCTCGTCTAACTTATTTCTAAACACCCACTTAGTTTCTATGATTTTCATGTTCTTAGGTTGTGGTACTAACTCCTAAACATTATTTGCAATGAATTGATTTAATTCTTCTTGCATAGCCATTAACCAACTTTCATCCGTTAAGGCTTCATTCACAATCTTAGGTTATAGTTGATATAAAACAAAATAAGTTACTTTGGTTTTGGGCTTGTGACCTAAGAGTTCTTTGGTTAAGGTTTCCTATGACATTTTCTAATGGATGGTTCCTAGATTCCTTGATATTGACTACTTCGTCAATTTCTAAAGTTTCATCCTTAATGTCATTTTGTAAGTTTTTCTTTTCAGTGATTCTAATCGCTTTGACTTCATCTAAGTCATCATCCATCAAGGGTGATGTCTTAGAAGGTGGAGGAGTTTCATCGAATGTCACGTTGAGTAATTCTTTGATTTTCATGGTATGTTTGTTCAGGATGATGTAGGCTTTACTATTTTAGGAGTAACCTAAAAAGACACCTTCATATGACTTTGGGTCAGACTTAGTAAGGTAGTCTTTGGTGTTTAAAATGAATCACTTGCTTCCAAACACCCTAAAGTAATCAAGAGTAGGTTTCCTACCTCTCAAGAGTTCATAAGGTATTTTACCTAAGATGGCTCTAATTAGGATTTGGTTGAGGATGTATGTTGAGGTATCTATGGCGTTACACCAAAACTTTTGTGGTAACAATTGTTCGTTCAAAATGGTTCTACTCATTTCTTGTAGTCTCCTATTTTCCCTTTCTACCATGCCATTTAATTGTAGAGTGCGTGGAGCCGAGAAGTTATGTGTAATACCGTTGGCATTACAAAACTCTCCAAATTGCACTTCATTATCAAATTCTCTACCGTGGTCCGTCCTAATTGACACTATTAAACATCCTAATTGATTTTGTATTTTCTTACTAAAGATTTCAAATTGTTCGAAAGCCTCGGTTTTATTCTTAAGAAATCTTATCCAAGTATACCTAGAGTAGTCATCTACTATGACTAAGGTGTAGAGATTTCCTCCGTTACTCCGTATGACGGATGGACTGAAGAGATCCATATGGAGAAGTTCTAAGCATCTAGTCGTTGAGACTATATTCTTAGCTTTGTGACTAGCGTGAGCTTGTTTTCTAATTTTGCAAGCATCACAGAAATGTTGATCAAACTTAAGCTTAGGTAAGTTTCTAACTAATTCCTTAGATGCTAACGATTGAATGAGACACATATTAGCGTGACCTAACCTCCTATGCCACAACGTAGAGTTTTCATCAATCGTTGCAAGACAAATTTTATCTTTCGGCTTATTTCTAAATTTCATCACGTATAAGCCTTTCTTCCTAATACCTCTACCTATAACCTTTTCGTCCTTAGTGATTTCACTATCATGTTTAGAGAAAGTTACTCTACATTTATTATCACATATTTGATCTACACTTAGCAAGTTAAATCTTAAATTATCAACATATTCTACCTATCTATATAGATAGAGTCATTAGAAATCATACATTTGCCAATGATGTTACCGCGAAGATTACTACCAAATATGACATCACCTCCGTTTTATGCATTGTAGGTTGAGAAGAGCTTTCGGTTACCTGACATGTGTTTAGAACATCCACTATACTTTATCCACTCATCAGGTTCCAAGTCAACTCCAAGGCATATCTCATTATATAAGACAATAACTCAAACATTTGGTCCCCAATATCTCATGGGTCCAAATTTGTTAGTGCTAAACATCCCTTGCATTTGATTGGGATGTAGAAATGGAGGACACATTTCCCATGGCATGTAACTTTGAGGTTGGAAGTTGTTCCAAGTTATAAGAAAATAATGAGGTTGGTTTTGTCGACCAACATTCCTTTTTGGTTGCGGTGTCTTAGAACGAGGATAATGATTATTGACTCTTCTAGATGGTGGAGTTTTTGACCTAAAATTTGGTTTATAAAATCTAACTCCGGGTTTTAACGATGGTTTATAAAATTGTTTAACCTCATTATCACTAGCAACAGGAATTTTAATGTGTTTTCGTCTAGGACCCAAAATGGATTTTTGAAAAGAAATGGATTTTTCAAATTCTGGTGAACAGACAGGCGGCCCCTTAATTGCTTTGGGGGGCTTCTGTTCTTTATGGGTGCCGCCCTCAGTATTTGGGGGACTGCCACCAGAAGGTGTTTCTTTATGAAATTTTACAAATTTGATTTCCTTAGACTTACTAATTGGTGCTTCAAATGAGTTAAACCCTAAACTCAATTTGTCTCCGGAGGTTTTTTGATTGCTTAACATTTCATTTAAGCAATGTGTACTCTTTTTAAATTTAGTTAGCTGAGAGCTTCCTCTTTAAGTTTTTTGTTGTCAATTTTAAGTGATTGACAATTTGTACATTCAAGATCAACTCCCTTGTTTTTCTCGAGTGTAGACAATTTTAATTTTAATTCACTAAGCTCATTGTCTAAACTATTTCTAATAGGTTTTAGTTGTTTATTCTTTGTGATTATTTTTAAACTCATCTTGCAAAGTTTATCATATTCATTATCTAAAGTCGAATCGTCTATTGATGAATTTCCGTCGCTAAAGTAAGAGGAATCGGAACATACCTCATTTGATGCTTGAGCCACGAGGCACGTTTCATCTTTAGCCTTTTCATCATCTTCTTCACCACTATCATTCCAAGAACCTCTGACGAAGGCTCTTTGGTTCTTGTCTTTTGGTGGTTTTGGACATTCTACAATAAGATGATTTGGGTCACCTCATCTAAAACACTTCCTATTACTTTTGCCGTTCTTCTCGTCTCGGCTTCTTTGAAACGTCTTCTTTTTCGTTCCGTGGTTGTCTTACGAATCTGCCTCTTCTCTTGAAGAACTTCTTGAAGTCTCTAACCACCATGGCTTACTCTTCGTCTTCACTTCCAGAAGTCGAACATTCTTCATCACTAGATTCCTTTTTAGCTTTTAAATCAAGAGATCTCCTTTCTCCTTTAGCTTTAACTATTTCAAAATCTTTCTTGATGATCATCTCGTGAACTTTAAGGTTCCTGATGAGTTAAGTGATAGTGATGGCAAATCTTTCGACTCTTCAATCGCCGTCACCTTTGCTCTCTATTTAGGATGTAGAGCCCTAAGAAACGTCCTAACATAGTTCTTGCTAGAGTAACATTCATCAAGAGCTTTTAGACTAGTAATAATGGTATTAAATCTAGCAAAAGCACTATCTATAGATTCGTCTTCAGAAATGAAGAATTGTTCATATTCTTTTACCAAAAGGTCGATCTTGTTATCTTTGACTTGGCTATTACCTTGATGGGTGATTAACAAAGTTTTCCAAATTTCTTTTGCCGTATTACACACAAAAATTCTTTCATATTCTTTTCTTGGCAAAGTATTGTAAATAACCATTTTGGCTTTGTTATTTTTCGCAAGCCTCTTTTTAAGATCATCACTTTATTTTTCAAAGGGGATAACCTCATTTAGTTTGGTTTCCGGATTTTGTTCAATAGGTTGAAAATCACCGTTAGTAATAACATGCCAAAAATCAAGATCTTTTGATTTAACATATGTTTCGAATCTATTTTTCCAATAAATAAAACTATCACTTTCAGAGAGTGGTGGTCTTTGCATGGATTGCTCTTCTAGATATTTGTCAGAATCCATAGATCGATCCAAGCTTTAAAATACAATATTTTTTTTAAAATCTTGAGTGACCTCGGCTTCTGATACCAATTGTGGAAACTAGAAGGGGGAGGGGGTTGAATAGTTTACAGGTTAATTAACGTTTTAAAATTTTACTTCTAAAATTGTTAGATTCGAGTATATGCTTAATCAATCGACAATATGAACCAATCAAGATAACTATCTACTTGTAATAACTACACAAACAATATATGAGAAACACAAACGATATAAAGAGATAAGGGAAAGAACGATCAAACCAAGACACCAAGATTTATAGTGGTTCGGCTACGAAGCTCTTCTTCGTCCTAATCCACTCCCCGAGTATCCAACTCGAGATTTCACTATATCAACAAGCTCCCTTCAGGCGGAGAAAACCGTTTACACGTTGCTTACGTTGTTTTCCGACACTAAGCTAAATGGCGAGTCCTAATCTTAGCTAGAACCAATCTACCACTTTACAAATACTACCCAATCACAAGATTTACAATATTAGATTTACACAATATCCGATTCACACAATCACATAAGATAATCAAAATAGAGTTTTGGGTCTTAGAAGAAGAGAGGAGAAATCACTAATCTATAACACTTCATTTCTTGGCGAATACGAGTGTTCTTCTCTTGCACTTGATAGAAGAAGGAAGAAGGTAGAAGATGAGATTTGATCACTTGAAACAAGATTAAACTATGTTAGTGATCAAGAGATTTAGTAAGAGAAAGAAGGTTTTATAGAGAGAAAGATAACTGAAAAATTCATGCAAAGAGGTATGTTTTTCTGCTGAGAATAGTGAAGTATTTATAGCCAGGAAAACCCAACGGCATCTGGTGGCGGTCCCGGCGGTCCCAGATATATATGGGGGCCGCCTAGCCACTAAGGGGGCCACCACTAGACTGACGCTCCCTTTTTTGTCTTTTTGTGGGGAAGGTTGATCCTGGTATGTTGTTTTCTGTTTTGGAGGGAAAAACTGAATTCAAATTTGTGTTTTTAAATAAAACATTATTTTTATTAATAAAACTATTTTGTGTATATTTGTAAAAAAATAGTTTTGTAAAAATGTGATGGTTTAAGAAGAAAAGTTATTTTCTTGATGACTAATCATGTTTAAGGATTTGTTTATCCATACCTTAAGTGATTTATGTCGAAATAGAAGTTTACGATTAATAACATGTAAATGTTTATTTTTATTGTGAAATGTTTTTACATTTAGTCATCTTCCAAACGCAGAGGAGTCAAAAAATATAAATAACGTTTTTAGGCATTATTTGTATTAATAACAAGGAATCAAGCAGTTGTGCAAGCTGATAGAGTGAATTTTCAAAGCAGAAATGTTGGGAATGGTGGTAGATTTGCAAGAAGGTCATCTAATACTCAAGAGGAGTCTACTGAGAGTAACAATGTTCAGAAGGATACTGGGAATGGAAATGTACAGAGAATTATAGGAACTTCTTCGTCAAGAAATGCTTTAAATGTTCAGTGCTACAATTGCAATGCTAAAGGTCACTATGCACGAGAATGTCCAAAGCCAAGAGTTCGAGATTCCAAGTACTTTATGGAACAAATGTTGCTTGCAAAGAAGGATAAAGTTGGGTTATTCTTTCCTATGAACATAATGATTTTCTTCTCGCTGATACTCCTGCAATGGAAGAGCTTGAAGAGTTGAGTGCGAACATATACATGATGACCAGAATTCAACAAGCAAATACTGATTCTATGGATGGGCCACGCTATGATTTTGCATTCATCAGTGAGGTACAAAAACCATCAACAAGCTTCATGAATCCATTATACTCACAATGTGATTATGAACAAAGGTATTATGAGCAACATGAAATCATTAATCCTACAATTGGTGATGATCAAATTAATAGTGATATTATATTTGACGATCCAAATATAGAGGTTAATGATGAAAAGTTGAACACGATAAAAATGCTTATGATCAACAAGATAATGCAATGGAACTATTAGCTAGAAATGCTTACAAAAAGGCTGAGAAACAACTCTTACTTGCTAAAAAGGTTAAACAACGTAATGTTGAGTTAACCACACAGCTTGAGCAGTATAAGGAACGGGTTCAGAATTTTGAAAGCGCAAATGGCAATAAAACCAAATTTCAAAATGAATACATCGAGGCTGATAAATAAGCAAAAAAGCTAGAAATTCAATTTCAAGCTCAATTTATTCAAGATTGTGATAAAATCAGGGCTTTAGAAAAAGAAAAAGATGATTTACAAACAAGTGTTTCAAACGAAGAAAATAGTCTTTGGAACTCATAAATGCATATACTTCTTTGAAACATAATTTTATAAATATGAGGATAAGTATCTCGATGATATTCTAAATTTAGAAGCAAAAGTAAAAAAGAATGAAGATCTGGTTATCAAAATGAGTAATTACATACAAGCTATGTACATGTTTGGACCAAAACCATTGTCATTATATGATTCATAAGTAAAACATGGTTTGGGTTATGAAAATCCTTATACTCTCAAGCATGAAATATTTAAAAATCCTAAGTTATATGATGCTTCATATCTTCATAGTTTCAATGTGCATGATAATGTTCGTGACACTGAGAAAACAATTGAGGATGCAACCAAGAGTCAATTAAAAATGCAAGAAAAATTGAAAGATCTGATTTTCATTGAGAAAAAAAGCAAACTTTCATCCAATTAATTATGGAAAACTAAATGATCTTCATGAAACCTTGTTCCACAAGTAGAGCTATCTTTTGAACATAATTATTTTTTAGAAACCTCTACATCTACTGTAACTCCTACAGATGCAAGTAAATCAAGTTCACCTCCTCTAAGAATACCAAAAACAAGTCAAATGCTTACATATTTTAAAAATATAGAACATGAAATTAATAGGTTACATACGTTATTAGAGGCTAAAACTGCTTCAATATTAGTATGAGCACTGCGTATCATCCTCTTCCAGAAAGTATACGGCCAGAGAGAGAGAACTATTCAAAACTCTCGAGGACATGCTTACGTGCTTGCTCGTGATCGATTTTGCAAGGGCTTGGGTTTAAGCATTTGCCATTGCCGAGTTTTCATACAACAACAGTTATCTCGATAGCATAGAGGCCGCCTCTTATGAGGTAATGTATGTGTCAAAAATGTCGAATCACCGGTGTGTTATTGTGCTGCCTAGGCCGAAGTTAGCGAAAGCCAACTGACTGGCCCGGAATTTATCCAAGAAAACAACGGAAAAGATCGTATTCCTTTCCTGTTCAAGATAAGGATGCAAGTTGTACAAGATCGACAAAGAGCTACGCTGAATCAGAAACGAAAGCCGATGGAGTTAGAGCTTTGGGGACAGTGTTTGCTCCAAGGTATCGCCTTGGAAAGGGGAAGGGGTCGTACGGTTCGGTAACGAGGGGCAAGCTAAAACGAGATATGTCGGACCTTTCTTGGTGTTTGCAAAAGTTGGTGAAAGTTGCTCCTTAAAGGATGGAACTTCCTCAAGAGTTGGAGCAGAGTTCACCTATATTTTCATAGTGTCAATTCTGAAGAAATGTTACTGCGGGGGCGAGGGGGGGGGATGACGATCATTTATTCATGCAGTTAGAAGGTAATTCATGTGACGATATGCTCCAGCATGTTTGTGGATGAGACAGTGTTATTATGGATAGGGTTGTGACCCTAAATTCGATTGGATGCGAAGCATGGTCCTTGGGTGTTGTTCGCGGGATAGCTTGGCGGTGGCACGGGTTCACTGGGAGTTAGTGTTGGTGTTCGGGCATAACTATTTGTAGTCCTATTAGGCGGTGCAGGTGGATATTTCAGGGATGAGTGCTACCTAGTCTAATGGGGAGGTAGCGTGGTGGGTATTGTGATCGGTGTAAGGGGGGGAGTAAGGGTTATGGGAGATTTGAGATGGGATTGGGGTAGTCGAAGGGTGTAGTGAAAAGTGGGGTGGGGTGGAAGCTGTAGAGGGGGTAGGGGTTGTAGTAGGGGTTGTCGTTTGAGAGGGATAGTGTTTGTTGAGATGTGGGTTGGAGTTTGGGGATAGAATTGTTTGGTGGTGGGGAGAGGGGAGGTGAGGGGCTGGGGGGTGGGGGGGGGTGGGGGATGGGGGGGGGGGGGGAGGAGGGGGGGGGGGGGGGGGGCGTGGGGGGTGGGGGGGGCGGGTGGGGTGGGGGGGTGGGGGTGGGTGGTGGGTGGGGGGGGGGGGGGAAGGGGGGGGGGCGGGGGGGGGGGGTATGGGGGGAGCGGTGTTGGATGGGGTGGTGGGGTTGGGAGGGGTGTGGGGGGCGGTGGGTGGGGGGGGGGGGGTGGGGGGTGGGGTGAGGAGGGGGGGTGTGGGTGCGGGGGGGGGGGGTGGTGGGGGGGGTTGGGGGGGTGGGGGTGGACGCGGGGGTGTTCTATTGGCGGGGTTGAGGGGGTTGCGGGGGGGTGGGGGGGGGGGGTGGGGGGGTGGGGTGTGGGGTGGGGGGGGGGTAGGGGGGCGGAGGGAGGGGGTGGGTGGGGGGCGGGGCGGGGGTTTGGTGGGGGGGGGGGGTGCGGTGGGGGGGGGGAGAGAGAGAGAGGAGGGGTTTGAGGGGTGGAGAGGGGAGGGGTTGGGGGGAGGAGGGTGCGGGTGGGGGGGAGGGGGGGGGGGAGTGGCGTTGGTGTTGGGGCGGGGGGAGGGGGGGTGGCGGGGGGTCGCGTCAGGGGAGGGTGGGGGGGGGGGGGTGGGGGGGGGGGTGTGAAGGGTGTATCTGGGTGGCGTTGGGGGGTGCGTGGTGCTGGGAGGTTGGGGAGGGGGGGTGGTGGTTGTGGGGGGGTGGGGTGGGTGGGGGGGGGGGGGGGGGGGGGGGGGGGGGTGTGGGGACGGCGTGCGGTGGGATGCTTTGGTGGGTGAGTGGGTTGAGGGGGATGGCTGGGGTAGGCAGGGAGGGAGGTGGGGGAGGGAGTGGGTGGTGCTGGAAGGGTCGGCGGCGGGGGAAGGCAGGTGATGGTGGGGGGTCGTGGGGGGGGGGGGTGGGGTAGGTTTTGAGGGGATGGGGGGGGGCGGGGGGGGTGGGTGTGGTGTGGGTGGGGGGGGGGATTTGGGGGGTGGTGGAGGGGGGGGGGGGGGGGGTGGGAGTGGTTGGGGGGGTGGGGTGGTTGGGGTGGGGGGGGGGAGGGGGGGGTGTTGAAGGGTGGGGTTGGGGGTGGGGGGGGGGGGGTGGGGTTGGTGGGGGGGGGGTTGGGGGTGGGGATGAGTGGGTGGGGATGGACGGGGAGGTGACGGTGGGGGGGGGCGTGATGGGAGGGGGGGGAGGAGGGGGGGGGGGGATTGTTGGGGGGAGGGTGGGGGGTGGGGGGGGGGGGGTGGCGGGTGTGGGGGGGTTGGAAGGGGGGTGAGGAGTGGGGTGGGGGGGGGGGGAGGGAAGACGAGAGAGAGCGAGGGTGGGGGGGGTGGGATAGGAGGGGAGGCTGTGGGGGGGGGGTGGTGGGGGTGGGGGGGGGGGGGGTTAGGGTGGGGGGGGGGTGGGTGAGGATTGGGGGCGGGGTGGGTGGGCGTCGGGGGTCGATACCAGGGTGGGGGGGGGATGGGTGGGAGGTGGGTGGTCGGGGGGGTTGTTGGGGTGGGTTTGGGGGTTGGTTTTGTGGGGGGGGGTGGTTGGGTTGGGCGGGCAGGTGGGGGGGGGGAGGGGGGTGGGTTGAGGGGGGGGGTGGAGTGGGTTGGGTGTTGGGGGGGGGGGGGATATGGGGGGGAGGGGGGTGGGTGGGTGGGAAGGTGCGTGGCGGTGGGGGTGGGGGGCGGGGGGGGGGGGTGGTGTTTTGGGGGGGGTGTGGAGGGGCTTGTGGGGTGGGGTGTGGGTATGCTGTGGGGCGGGGTGCGAGGGGGGGGTGGGGGGGGGGGGGTGGGGTACGGAGGGGGGGGGGGGGGTCGGGTGGGACGGGGTTGGGTGGGCGGGGGGTGGTGGGGTGGGGGGGGGGGGGTGGGGGGATGGGGTTGTGGGGGCTGGGTGGGGTGGTGTGCGGTGGGGGGAGGGTGGGGTTGGTGGGGTTGGTGGGGGGTGTGCGGGTGTGGGGGGGGGGGGGGGAAGGGTGGGGGGGGGGGGGAGATAGGGTGGATCGGGGGGGTGAGGAGAGGTGGATGGGGGGAGGGAGTGGGTTCGTCGGAGGAGTGAGAGGAGGGGGGGGTGTGGTTGAAGAGGGGGGAGGGGAAGTTGGGGGGTGGGTGTGGGTGAAGGGTGATTGGGGTGGGGGGGTGGGTGGGGAGGGGGGGGGTGGGGGGGATTGCGGAAGTGGGAGAGGTGGGGGGGGGGTGAGGGGAGGGCGTGGGGGGGGGGGGGGCTGGGGTGGTGGGAGGTGGGGGGTGGGCGGGTGGGAGGGAGGTGAGGTGTAGGGTGGGGTGGTTGAGGGGGGAGAGGTGGGGGAGGCGCTGGGGTGGGTAAGTCGGGGGGGAAGGGTGTGAGGGGGGGTGGGGAGGTGGGCTGGGGGGATTGTGGGGTAGGGAGGTGGGGTGGCGGGAGACGTGGGCCGGGGGTGGTGGTGGCGTGGGGGGGGGGGGGGGTGGGGGGGCGGTGTTGGGGGATGGGGGTGGGGGTGTGTGGGCTGGTGGGGGTGGGCTTTGGGGGTTTCGAGGTTGGGGGGGGTGGGGAGGGGCGGGGGTGAGGGCGGGGGGGGGGGGGGGGGGTGGGTGGGGGGGAGGGGTGGGGGGGGTGAGGGTGAAGGGGGGGTGGGGGGGGGGGGGAGTGGGGGGGTTTGGGGGGGGGGTGGGGGGGGGGGGGGGGGGTGGTGGTGGGGGGGGGGTGGAGGGTAGGGTGGCGTGGGGGGGGGAGGTAGGGGGAGGTGGGGGGGGGTGGTTGGGGGGGGGGAGGGGGGGGACGGGGGGGGGGAGGGGGGGGCGGTGGGGTTGGGGGGGTGGGGGGGGGGGTGTGGGGGGGGGGAGTGGGGGGGGGGGGGGGGGTGTGCGGGGGGGGGAGGGGGGGGGGGGGGGGTGGGAGAGGGGGGGGGAGGGATGGGATGGGATGAGGGGTGGTGGGTGGTGAGGGGGGGGGGAATGGGGGGGGAGGATGGTGTGGATTGGGTTGGGTGGTGGGAGGGGGGAGTGTCGGGGGGGTGTGGTGGGGAGTTGTGGGGGGGTGGGGTGAGAGAGGAGAGATTGGGTGGGGGTAGGTGTTGGGGGGGGGTTGTGGGAGGGGGGGAGGGCGCGGGGGGGGGGCGAAGGGGGGTTGGGGCCGGGGGGGTGCGTGTGGGGGGGAGGGGGGGGGGGGGGGGGGGGGGGGTGGGGCTGTGGTTGGGAGGGGGGGGCGGGTGAGTGGGGGGGGGGGGGGTGGGGTGGGGGTTGGGGGGCGGCGGTGTGGGTGGTTTGGGGGGGTAGGGTGGGTGGTTGGGGAGGAGGGGTTGCGGGGGGGATTGTGGAGTTGGAGGGGGGGGGGGGCAGGCGGTGGTGGGGGGTGGGGTGGGGGGGTGGGGGGGTGGGGTGGGGGTGGTGTGCTGGGGGTTGCGGCGGGGCGGTGGGGGGAGAGGGGAGGGGGCGGGTGGTGTGGTGGGTGAGGGGGGGGTGAGGGGTGTGGGTTGACAGAGGCGAGAGAGATGGGGTGGGGGTTGCGGCGTGGTGTGGGGGGGGGGGTGGGAGGGGGGGGGGGGGGTTGGGCGGGGTAGGTTAGCGTGGGGGGGGGGGGGGGGGAGCGTGTTGGTTGGGGGGGGGGGGGTGGGGGGGTGAGGAGTTGGGGGGGGAGGTGGGGGGGGGGGGGTTGGTGGGTGAGGGAGGTGGTGGGGTGGGGGTGGGGTGGGGGGGTGGGGTGAGCGTTGGGGGGGGGGATGGGGCGTGGGGGGGAGGGGGGGGGTCGGAAGGGGGGTTGCGGCTGGGGTGTTGTAATGGGGTGGGGAGGGTGGAAGCGGGTGTGTGTGGGGTGGGGGGTGGGTTGGGGCGGTGGGGGTGGGGCGGGTTGCTTGGTGGGTTGGGGTGTGGGGGGGGGGGGGGGGGGGGTGGGGGAGGGGGGGGGGGTGGGCGGGGCGGGGGGGTGTGGTTTGGGGGTGTGGTGCCACCCCCGCGTGGTGGTGTGGTTTGGGGGGGGGGGGGGGGGGGCCAGGGTGCGCTGGGTGGGGGGGGGGGGGGGGGGAGGGGGGGGGGGGTGGGGGTGGGGGGGGGGGTGTTGGGGAGGGGGAGGTGCATGGGGGGGGGGGAATAGGGTGGGGGGGTTGGGGGGGGAAGTGGGGAGGGGGAGGGGTGGCGGGGGGTTGTTGGGGGGGGGGTGGGGGGGGTGGCGGGGGCGAGGGTGGGGTTGGTGGGGGGGGTTCGGGTGGTGTGGGGGGGGGGGGGTGGGGTGGGGGGGGGGAGGGTGTGGGGAGGGCGAGGGGGTGGGGGTGTGAGGAGAAGGGGGGGGGGGGGGGGGGGGGGGGTATGTGTGGTGGGGCGGTTGTGAGGTGGGTTGGCGGGGTAGGGGGGAGAGTGGTGGGGGGGTGATGGGAGGGACGTGGGGGGGGGTTGTGGGGGGGGGGGTGTGGGGGGGGATGGGTGGGCGGTGGGGGGGGGGATGGGGGGTGGTTCGGGGGGGGCGGGGGTTGGTGGGGGGGGGTGGGGGGTGCGGGGGGAGGTTGGTGTGGGGCGGGGGGGGGGTTGTGGGGGGTGGTGGGGTGGGGGGGGGTCGTGGGGTGGGGGGTGTGGGGTGGTTGTGGGGTGGGGGGGATGGGGGGTTGTTTGGGGGGGGTGGTGGGGTGCGTGGCGTTGAGAGAGAGAGAGTTGAAGGGGCGGAGGGCGTGGGGGGTGGGGTGCTGGATGGGGGGGGGTTGTGGAGGCGGGGGGGGGGGGGGAGGGGTGGTGGGTGGGGTGGGTGTCGGGGTGGGGGGGTCTGGGGAGGGAGGGGGGGGCGGTGTTTTTGTTGGGGGGTGGGGGGGGTGGGGGGTGGGTGGGGGAGTGGGGTGGGGGGGGCGGGGGGGGAGGTGGAGGGGGTTAGTGTGTGGGGGGGGGTGGGTGCGGGGGAGGGTGTGGGGGGTGGGGTGGGGAGGGCGAGGGGGGGGTGGTGGTGGGGGTGGGGTGGGTTGGTTTGGGGGCGGGTGGGTGGGAGGGGGGGGTGGGTGGGGTGGGTGGGTGTGGGTGTGTGGTGGAGTGGGGGGGGGGGGGTGGGTTGGGGGGGGGGGGGGTGGGGGGGGGTGGGGGGGGGGGGGGGGGGGGGGTGGGGGGGGCTGGGGGTGTTGGAGGGGTGGGGGGGTGGGGGAGGTTGGGGCGGGGTGGGTGTTTGGGGCGTGTGGGGGGTGGGGTGGGGTGGGGTGGGAGGAGATGGGGATGGGGGTTGGGGGGGGGGGGCTGGTCTTGGGGGGGGGAGGTGGGTGGTGGGGGTGTGGGTAGGGGGGGGGTTGGGTGGTGGGGGGTGGGTGGGACTGTGGGGGGGTGGGCGGGGGGGTGAGTTGTGGGGGGGGGTGGGGGGCGGGGAGGGTGGTGGTTTTGAGTGGTCTTGTGCGGGGGAGGGGGGGAGGGGAGGGGGTCGGGGGGGTGGTTTGAGGGTGGGGTTGGGGGGTGTGGGGGGGGGTGGGGGAGAGAGGTGGCGGGTTGGATTGGGGGTGGTGGGGAGGGAGGGGGGGTGGGGGGCGGGGGGGGGATGGTGGGGGGGGAGTGCTCCGGGGGTGGGGTGGTGGGTTTGGGTGGGAGGGGTGGGGGGGGGGGGGTGGGGTTGTGGTGGGGTGTTGGCGGGGGGGGAGGGGGAGGGATGGTGCGTGGGGTGGGGGTAGGGGTGGGGGGGGGGGGGGGTGGGGGTGTGTGGGCTGGGGGGGGGGGCGGGGGGCGGAGGGAGGAGGTGGGTTTGGTGGGGGAGAGAGGGTGTGGGGGGGTGCGAGTGAGGGGGGGTGGTGGTGGGGGTGGAGGACGTGGTGGTGGGGGTCCGCCCGAGAGAGAGAGGTGTGAGGGTGAGAGAGAGAGAGAGAGAGGGAGGGTGGGGGAGTGGGGGGGGGGGGTGGGGGGTTGCGGGGGGGGAGTGTTGGGTGGAGTTGGGGTTGGTTGGGGGGGGTGGGGAGAGGGGGGGGGGGGGTGGGTGGGGGGGGGGGGGGGTGCGTGTAGGGATGGTAGGGGGGGGGGGGGGGGGGAGGGGGTGACGTGGGGGGGGGGTGGGTGGGGGGGTTGTAGTGGGGGGTGGGTGAGGCGTGAGGGGGGGTTGGGGGGGGGGATGTGTGAGGTGGATGTGGGTGCTGTTGGGTTGGGGGGGGGGGGGGGTGAGGGAGTGGGGGGAGGGGGGTGTTTTGCTGGGTTAGGGGGGGGGTGGTGGGGTGTGGTGCGGACGGGGGGGGGGGTAGGTGGGGGGGGGCCGTGGCTTGATGAGTGAGTGGGGGGGGGTGGGGGGGAGGTGGGGGGGGGTGGGGTGGGGGGGGGGGGTAAGGGAGGCGGGGGGGGGGGGCGGGGGGCGGTGGGGGGGGGGGGGGGGCGGGGGGGGGGGGGGGGGGGGGAGTGGGTGGGGTTGTGGTAGGCGGGGCGTTGGCGAATTGGGGGCGTGGGGGGGGCGGTTGGCTGGGGTAGAGGTGGGGGAGGGATTGAAGTGGGTGGGTTGAGGAGGGAAGGGGGGGGTGGGGTTGGAGGGGTTGGTGGTGCGGGGGGTGGTCGTTGGGGGAGTGGGGGGCGGAGGGGGGGGAGGGAGGGGGGGTGGGGGGGAGGGGGGGGGAGGGTGGGGGGGGGATGCGTGGGAGGGGTGGGTGGGGGGTTGTGTTGGGTGGGATGGGGCGTGGTGGGGGTGGTGGGAGGGTGGGGGGGGGGGGGGGGAGGGTGGCGGAGGGTGTGATGGGGGGGGGGGTGTGGGGGGGGTGGGGGGGTGGGCGGGGGAGGGGTGGGGGTGGGGGGGTTGGAGGGGGGGGTGGGGGGGGTTTTGGAGGGGGCGGTGCTGGTGAGGGGTGTGGGGTGACAGGGGGGGAGGGGGGGGGGAGGGGGTGAGAATGTGGGGGGGTGTAGAGGCGGGGGGGAGGCGGGAGTTGGGGGGGAGTTGGTGGGCGGGGGGGGGGGGGGTGGTGAAGAGGGTGTGAGGCGGGGTTGGTTGTGGGGGAAGTGGGGGGGTTGGGGCGGGGGGGGTGGGTGGTGGGGCGAGCGCGCGCGCGGGGGGGGTTGGACATGGACGGTGGGGGGGGGGGGGGGGGTGTTGGTTTTGGGGGGGGGGTGGGGGGGGGGGTGGGGGGGGGGGACAGGGGTGGGGGAGGGGGGGGGGTGGGGGGTGGCGGGGGAGGTGGAGGGGGTGGGTGGGGGGGGTGGGGGGGCGGGAGAGTGGGGGCGGGGTGGTGCGGGGTGTGGGCGGGGGGTGATGGGGGGGGCGGGGGGGGGGGGCGGAAGATGGGCGGGGGGAGGGTAGGGGGGCGTGGGGGGGGGCGGGGGGGTTGGGTGTGTGTGTGTGTGTGGGTGGGGGGGGGGGGGGGGGTGTGTGTGTGTGTGGGGGGGGAGGAGGGTGTGGGGCGGGAGTGGGCGGTGGTGGGGGGAGGGCCGTCTCGGGGTGGGTGTTGGCGGGTTGGGAGGGGGGCGGTGGGGGGGGGGGGTGGGGTGGTGGGGGTGTGAGTGGGTATGGTGAGGGAGGAGAGACGGGAGGGTGGTAGGTGATGGGGGGGGTGGTGTGTTGGGGGGTGGGGGGGGGGGGGGGGTGGGGGGGGAGTGGGGGGGGGCGTGGGGGTCGGAGGGGGCGGGGTGGGGGGGTGGGGGGGGGGGGGTCTGTGGTGGGGGGTGAGGGGGTTGGAGTAGTGTGGGGGGGATGTGGGGGGTTTGGGTGGTGGGGGGGGGGGGGGGGGTGGCGGGGGGGCGGGGAGTGGGGGGGTGTGGGGGGTGGGGGGGTGGGGGTGGGGGGGGAGTGGGTGGGGGGGGGGGATTGGGTGGGGGTGTGCGGTGGAGATCTTGGTTGTTAGCGTGGTAGGAAGGGAGGGGGGGGGGGGGGGGTAGGGGGTGAGGGCGGGGGTAGGGGGCCGTGTGGGGGGGGGTGGGGGGAGGGGGAGGTGGGGTGGTGGCGTGTGGGGGGTGGTAGGGGGGGGGGGGTGAAGGGGGGGGGGGTGCAGTGGTCGCGGGGTGGGGGGGGTGGGTGGGGGTGTGAGGGGGCGTGGGGGGTGATTGGGGGGGGGTGGGTGGTGGTGGGGGGGGGGGGGGTGTGGGGGGGTTGAGGATTGGCGGGGGGGGGGGATGGTGAGAGGGGAGTGTGGGGGGAGGGGGGGGGGGGGGGGGGGGGCGGGGGGGGTGGGGGAGGGGTGTAGGGGTGGGTGAGGGGGGTCAGTGGTGTGGGGGGGGGAGGGCTGCGGGGGGGTAGGGGGGTTGGGGGGGGGGGGGGGCGATGGGGAGGGCTGGGGGGCGGGGGAGGCGGGGTGCGCGCGCGCTCAATGTGGGGGGAGAGAGAAGAGAGAGAGATATGTTGGGGTGTGTGGGGTCGGGGGGGGGTGGGTGGGGAGGGGGGGTGCTGGCTGGCGACGTGGGGAATGGGAAGCGTGTGAGAGTGGCTGGCGTGGTGGGGGCGGGGGTGGCGGGGTGGGGGGGGGAGTGGTTGATGGGGGGGCTTGGGGAGGGGGGGGCTGGATGGCTTGGAGAGGAGGGGGGGGAGTGAGTGGGGGGTGTGGGTTGGGTGGGGTTGGGGCGGTGGGAGGGGGGGGGGGGGATGTATTGGGGGTCGGAGGGGCGTGGGGGGTGGGGGCTGGGAGGGTGGAGGGTGGGGGGGTGGGGGGGTGGAGGGGGGGGGGGGTGGGATCACTACGTGGGGGGGGGGGGGAGGGTGGTGGGTGGGGGGGGGGGGAGGGGGGGGGGGGGTTGGGGCGGGGGGGGGGACGTGGGGGTGCGGTGGGGTTGGTGGGGGTGAGGGGTTGGAGGGTGTTGGGGGGGTGGGTGGGTGGTGGGTGTGGGGTTTTGGCGGGTGCGTAGCATGGGGGGGGCTTGAGGTGTGGGAGGGTGGGGAGAGTTTGGGGTGGAGGTGGGGGGTGGGGGGGTTGGGTTAGGGGTGGGGTGAGGGGGGGGGGCGTGGAGGGGGCGGAGGAGGTGGCGGGGGCGAGGGGGGGGGGGGGTGATAGTGTGGGGTTGGGGGGGGGTTGCGTGTGGTAGGGGGATGTGGCGAGGGAGGTGGAGCGTGGTGGGGGGAGGTTGCGGGGGGGGGGGGGGGTTGCGTGGGAGTATGAGGTGGGGGGGGGTTGTGGGGGGGGGGGGGTCGGGTGGGGAGTGGGGGTGGGGCTGGGGGGGGGTGGGGTGGGGGGAGTGGTGTGTAAGGTGGGTGGGGGGCGGGGGGGTGGGGGGTGGGCGGGGGGTGGGGTGGGGGGCGGTGTGGGGGGGGGGGGGGGGGTGGTGGGGGGGGGGAGGAGGGGGGGGGATGTCGGGGTGGGGGGGGGGGGGGGGGGGGGGGGGCTGTGGAGGGGCGTGGGGGGGTTGGGGGGGATGGGGTGGGAAGGGGGGGGCTGGTGGGCGGGTGTGGCGGGGAGTGGGGGGGGGGGGGTGCGGGGGTTGTGGGGGGGGGAGGGGGGACGGGGAATGGGGAGGGAGGGGGGGGGGTAGGGGGGGGGCTGGGGGGGGGGGGGATGCGCCCCCGGGTGGGGGTAGTTGGCGCCAGTTGGGGGGGGGGGGTGGGAGTGCCGTGGGGGGGGGTGTTGGGGTGTGGGGGGGTTGGGGGGGGAGGGAGGGGGGCGGGGGGGTGGGCGTGGGAGGGTAGTGGATGGGGGAGAGAGAGTGAGGGGGTGGGGGGTGGGGTGTTTGGGGGTGGGGTTGTGGGGGGGGAGGGGGGTGGGTGGCGAGAGTGGGGGTGGTGGGGGGATGGGGGGCGGCGGGTTGTCGGGCTCGTGGGTGGGGCGGGGGGTGAGAGGGTGGGGTGGGGGGGGGGGGGGTTGGTGGGAGGGGGGGGGATGGGGGGGGAGGTGTGGGGTGGTCGGAGGGGTAGGGGGGTGGCGGGGTTGCGGGGGGGGGCGTTGGTGAGACGGGGGTTGGGGTGTGGGGGGGAGAGGGGTGAGAGGGGGTGGGAGCCCCCCCCGACGACGTGCGGGGGGGGGGCCGGGGGGCGGGAGAGGGGGGGGGCGGGGGGGGGTGGGGTGGGGGGGCTGGGGTGGGGAGGGGGAGGGGGTGGGGTGGGGGGGGGGGGGGTTGTGGTGGGGGTTGGCGGTAGTGTCGGAGTGGGGGGCGATGGGCGGGGGGGGGGGGGGGGGGTGGGGGATGGGGGGGTGTGGGGGGGAGGTGTGGGACGTGGGTGGGGGTTGGGGTGGGGGTGTGGGGGGGGGAGTGGTTGGGGGAGGGGGGGGGGTGGGGAGGGAGGGGGGGGGGAAGCGAGAGGGGGGGGGGGTGTTTGGGGGGTGGGGTGGCGGGGGTGGGGGGGCTGTGGGTGGGGGGGGGGGATTGTGGGGGGGGTGAGGAGGGTGGTGCGGTGGGTGGAGTGTGGGAAGAGGGGGGGGGGTGGTGGGCGGGGGTGTAGGGGAGGGGTGTGAGGGGGGGGTTGTGTGGTGGGGGGGTGTGTGGGGTGGGTGTGGGGGGGGGGGGAGGGGTTGGGGTGTGGGGGTATGGGTGGGTGGGGGGCGGGGGGGGGAGGGGGGGGGGGGGAGGGGGGGGGGGTGGTTGTTGGGGGTGGAGGTGTGGGGGAGGGGGGGGGGGGGGGGGGGAGGGGGTTATGGGGGATGGTTGGGTTGGCGGTGGGGCGGGGGTTGAGGGGCGGTAGCGGCTGCGTGGAGGGGGGGGGCTGGGGGAGGGGTGGGGGGGGGGGGGTGGGGGTTGGAGTAGTGGTGGGTGGGGGGTTGAAGGGGTTGGGGTGGGGTGGGGGGGCGGGGGGTTGTGTTGGGAGTGGGGGGCGCTGGGGGGGGTGCTGGTGGGGGGGGGTGGTAGGGGGTACGGGGTGGGGTGGGGGGGTGGGTCGGGTTGGGGTTGGGGGCCGGGGGGTGTGGGTAGGGGGGAGTGGGGGGTGTGGGGGGTGGGTCGGGGGGGGGGTGGGGGGTGGGGGTGGGGGTTGGGAGGGCGGGGGGGGGGGGGTGGGGTGGGGGGGGGGCGGGGTGGGTGGGAAGGCGATGGGAGAGAGTGGGGGGCAGGGGTGGGGGGGGGGGGGGGGGGGGGGGGGGGGGTTGGGGGGGGGGGGGGGGGGGGTTTGGTGGGGGGGGGGTGGTGGGGGTGGAGGTGGGGGAGGGTGGTTGGGGTGGTGGGGGTCGGGTATAGGGGGGGTGGGGGGTACTTTGTGTGTTGGGGTATTGAGGGGGGGTGGGGGGGGGGTGGGTGGGGGGGGGGGGGGGGAGTGGGGGGGTGTGGGGGGGGGGGGGTGGGGGGGGTGGGTGTTGGGGGGGGGGAGCGGTTGGGGCGGTTTGTGGGGAGGAGGGGGGGGGTGGGGGGCGGGGGGGGGGGGGTGCTGGGGGGGGTGCAGGCGGGCGGGGGGAGGGGGTGGGGGGTGGGTAGTGGGGTGAGCGGGTGGGGGGTGCGGGGGGGGGTGTGTGGGGGGGGAGAGGGGGTGTGGTCAGTATGGGAGAGAGTGGGGGGGGTGGGCGGCGTGGGGGGGGGGAGGGTGGTTGGTGAGGCGTGGGGGTGGGCTGGTATATTTGCGGGGGTGTGTAGAGAGAAGCGGGGGGGGGCGATTGGTCGGTGGGGGAGGGGTGGGGGGGGGGGTGGGGGGGGGCGGAGTGTGGAGTGGATGAGTGGTGGGTGAGGGAGCGGGGGGGGGGGGGGGGGGGGGAGGTGGGGGAGGGGTTTGAGGGGTTGTAGCGGGGGGGGGGGGGGGGGTGGGGGGGGAGGAAGGGGAGGAGGGGGGAAGGGGGGGGCTGGGGTGAGGGGCGATGGTGGAGGGGAGGTGGTGGGGGGGGGGGGTAGGGGTTGGCGGACGGGGGAGGGGGTGGTGTAATGAGGGGGGGAGCGCGGGGCGTTGGGGGGCGTCGGGGGTGACGGTTGTGGGGGGGACTGGGGTGTGGGGGTGGTGGGGGCGGGGTGTGTTGTGCGGTGTGGGCGGTGGTGGGGGGAGGGGTGGCGGGAGTGGTGGGGGGGGGGGGGGGGGGGGTGGGGGGTGGGTTGTGGGGGGTGGGGTGGGGTGAAGGTGGGGAGGGGGGGTTTGTGGGGGGTGGGGGGGTGGGGGCGGGGGATGGGGGTGGGGGGGGGGGAGTGATGGGGTGGGAGGGTGGGGGGGGAGGGGGACGGGGGGTTGGTGCTGTGGTGTGGGGTGGTGGGTGGTGGGAGAGAGGGTGATGGGCTGGTGTGGGGTGTTGGAGGGGGCGGTGTGGGTGGGGGGGGGGGGTGAGGGGGGGGAGGGGGGTGAGGTGGGGAGGCTGGAGGTGGGTAGGGGGGGGGGGGGGGGGAGGGTGGTGGGGGGAGGGGTGGGGGGGGGGTTGGGTGGTGGGGGGTGAGGGTGGGAGGGGGGGCTTGGGTGGGGGGTGGGTGGAGGGGGGGGGGTGTGGGGGTGGGGGGTGGGTAGGGTTTGTAGGGGGGGGGTGTGGGGGGGGGGGGGGAGGGTGGGGCGGGGGGTGAGGGGGGTGGGGGCGTGGCGTGGGAAGGGGGGCGGGGATTGGGGTGGGGGGTGTGCGGGGTTGGGGCGGGGGGCTGGGGGGTGGGGGGGCGTGTGCTCGTTGTGGTGGGGGGGTGGGGTCGGGGGGGGGGGGGTAGGCTGGGGGGGGGGTTGATGGCGGTGATGGGGTGCGTGGGGAGGTGTGGCTGTGGGTGGGAGGGGGTTGTGTTGGGGGGGGGTTAGGGGGGGTGGGTGGGGGGGGGGGGGGGGGAGGTTGGGGGGGGGGGTGGGGGGTGTGGGTGGGGGGTGAGGAATGGGGTCGGGGGTTGCGTGACGGAGGGGGGGGGGGGGGGGGGGTGGGGGGTAGGGGGGAGTGGGGGGGGGGGATGTGTGGGGGTGGTTGGGGGTAGGGTGAGGTTTCGGGGCGGAGAGGGGGGGCGGGGTTGGGGGGTGGCTTGGGGTGTGGGGGGTTGGGGGCAGGGGGGGGGTGGGGTGGGGCGGTGGGGGGGTGGGGGGGGGGGGGAGGGGGGGGGGGCAGGGTGGGAGGGGGTGGGGGGGTTGTCGAGGGGGGGGAGGGGGCGGGGGAGGAGGGTGGGGGGGGTGGTAGGGGGGGAGGTGAGTTTGGGGCTGAGGGGGACGTGGGGTGGTGGGGGGGGTTGGGCAGGGGCGGGGGTGGTTGGGGGTAGGGCGGGGGGGGATGAGCGGGGGTGGTAGGGGGGGGGGGTGGGGGTGGTGGGCGGGGGCGGGGGGAGGGGTTGGGAGGGGGGGGGGGGGTTGGTTTGGTGAGGGTGGTGGTGGCTGTCCTTGGGAGGGTGGAGTTGGGTGGCGGGGAGGCGGTGGTTAGGCTGGGTGTTGGGGGGGCGGGGGTGGGGGGTGGGGTGGGGTGTGGGTGGGGGGTGGGGAGACGGGGGGGGGGAGGGGGGGGAGTTGGGGTGGGGGGTGGGGGCGGGGTGGGGGGTGTTGTGGGGGGGGGGGGGGGGTGGGGGGGGCGGGTGGGTTGTGGTGGGGTGGTGGGGGGGGGTTGGGGGGGGGGGGTGGGGTTGTGGTGGGGGGGGGGGAGGGAGGGGGGGGGGGGGCGCTGGGGGGGTGTTGGGGGGGCGGGTGGGTGGCGAGTGGGTGGGGGTGTGGGGCAGATGGAGTGGGAGCGGGAGGGGTCGGAGGGGGGGGGGTGCGGGCGGGGGGGGTGGAGGGAGAGAGAGAGGGCAGGGTGGTGAGTGGAGGGGAGGGGGACACGAGAGATCACGCACAGCATGGTGGTGGGGGTGGGTAGGTGGGTGGCGTTCGTATGGAGCGGGGGGGGTGTGGGGGGTGGGGGGGGGGGGAGGTGGGGGAGGGCGGGGGGGGGTGGAGAGGGGGGGGGGTGGTTGGGCGTGGTGGGGGGGTGGGGGGAGGATGTGGGGTGGGGGGGGGGCGGGGGGGGGGGTGGCGTGTGGGGGGGGGTGGGGGATGGTGGGGGGGCGGGGGGGGCGGGGGTGGGGGGGTTGTTGGTGGGAGTGTGGTGCGGGGGGGGGTGTCTGGCTTGGGTGGTGGTGCGGGGGGTGGTGGGGGAGGTGCAGTGGTGGGGGGGTGGGGGGGGCTGGGGGGTGGGGGGTTGTGTGGGAGGGTGGGGGGTGTGGGGGGGCGGGGAGATGGCGGGGGGGGGGGGGGTGGCGGCGGTGGGTGGGGGGCGGAGGGAGGGTGGGGGTGGTTGGTGTGGGTTGTGGGGGGGGGTTGAGGGGGGTGTGGGGGGGGGGGGAGGGGGTGGGGGGGGGGGTGTGGGGTTGGGGGGGGGGGGTGGTCTGGGGGGGGGGAGGGGGGGGGGGGGTGGGGGGCTGGCGCGGGGGGAGGGGGGGGGTGGGGGGGGGGGGGAGGGGAGGGATTGGGGGGGGATGGGGGGTGGTTGTGTGTGGGGGGGGGAGGGTGACGTGGGTGCGTGGGGGGAGGGGGGGGGGGGGGTGGGGGGCTGCGGTGAGGGGGGGGGGGGGGGGGGGGGGGGGGGGGGGGGGGGGGGGGGGGGGGGGGTGGGGGGGGTGGGTGGGGAGGGTGGGGGGGGGGGGGTTGAAGGCTTGGGGGGGGGGGTTGGGGTGGGGGGGGGGTGGTGGAAGAGAGGGTGGTGTGGGGGAGGGGTGGGGGGGGGGGGTGAGTGTGGGGGGAGAAGGGGGGGGAGGGGGGATAAGGGGGGGGGGTGGTGAATGGGGTGGGAGGATGAGGGGGGTTGGGGGGGGGGGGGGTGGGGGGGTTGGTGGCGGGGGGATTGGGTGGATGGGAAGTGGGGAGGGGGCGGGGTGGGGCATTGGTTTGGTAGAGGTGGGGGGGGGGGGGTCTGCGGGGGGGGGCGGGGGGGTGGGGGGTTGGGGGTGGAGGGGGGGGCGGAGGGGGTTGGTTGGGGTGGGGGGGAGGTTGGGGGGGGGGGGGGGGCGGGGTGGGAGGGCGTGGGTTGAGGTGGGGGTTGGGGAAGTGGGGAGGGGGGGCGCGGGGGGGGGGTGGTGGGGTGTGGGTGGGGGCTGGGATATGTGGTCTGGCGGGCTAGGGGGGTGGGGGTGGGGCGGGGGGGGGGTGGTCGGGATGGAGGGCGTTATTGGGGGGGCGGGGGGGGGGGTTGGATGGGGGGGTGTGCGTGGGTGTGGTGGGGGGTGTGGGGGGGGGGGGTTTGGGGAGGCGGGGGGGAGATGGGGCGGGGGGGTTGGTGGGTGGTGAGGGGGGGGCGGGGGGGCAGGGGTGGGGGGGGTGGAGGTGGGGGTGGGTGCGGGCGAGGGCGGGGGGGGGGGGGAGGTGGGGGTTGGGTGCGGTGGGGGGGAGTGGGAGAGGTGTGGAGGGGGGGGGGGGGGGGGGGGGGTGTGGTGGGGGGGGGGGGTGGAGTAGGGGGGGGGGGGGGGGGGCGATGGGTGTGGGTGGGGGGGGGGTCGGGTGGGGGGGTGGGGGGGGGTCGGTGAGCAGGGGGGGGGCGGGGGCTCTCGGGAGGGGTGGGGGGGGGGGTTGAGGGGGGTAGGGGGGGAGGGAGGGGGGTGGGGGTTATGGGAGGGGGGGTGATGGTTGTGGGCGGGGGATGTGAAAGGGTGGGAGGGGAGTGCGTGTGGTGGGGGGGGAGGGAGCGAGGGTGGCGAGCGGGCGGGGTGGAGGGGTGGGGGGGTTGGGTGTGTGTGTGTCGGTTGGGTTGTGGGGTTGGGTTTGAAGGGGTGGGGATGTGAGGAGGGTGGGGTGGGGTGGTGGGGAGGCGAGGGGGGGGGTGGTGGGGTGGGGGGGGATGGGGGGGCCGAGGGTGGGAGGGGGGGGGGCCCAGGAGGGTGATAAGGGGGTGTGGGGGGGTTTGGGGGAGTGGGCGATGGGGATTGGGTTGGGGGGGGGTGGAGGTGGTGGGGGAGGGGGGGGGGGGCCGGTGTGGGTGGGGGGAGGTATTGGGGTGGGATGGGGGGGGCTGGGGGGTGGGGGGGGGGTGCGGTTGTGGAGTGTGGAAGGGGGCGGTGGGGGGGGGGGTGAGTGTGGGGTGGGGGGGGGTTCGCGGTGGTGGGGGTGGGGGTGGGGGGGGGTTGCGTGGGGGGGGGGGTAGGAGGGGTGGGGGAGTTGTTGGTGGGGTTTGTTGGGTCGGTTGGGTGGAGGGGGTTAGGGGGGGGGGTGTGGGGGGTGGTGTGGGACGGGGGGGGGTGGGGGGGTGTGGTGCGGGTGGGGGGGGGGTGTAGGGGGGTGTGGGGGGGGGGGTGTGGGTGTGGGGGGAGGGGTGGGAATGGGGGGGGTGGGGGGGGGTGCGGGGCGGGGGGGGTTTGGTGCGTGTGGGGTGGAGTGGGTGGGGGGGGGGGGGTGGGTAGGGGGGTAGTGTGGTGGGCGGTTGGGGTTTGGGGGGGGGGGGTATGGTGGTGGGCGTGGGGGGGGCGGGGTATGTGGGGGGGGGGGGGGTTGGGTGTGGGGGTGGGGTGATTGTGGGAGAGGTTGGGGCGTGGTGGGGGAGTGCGGTGCGTGGGGGGGGGGGTGTTGGTCGGGGGGGGTGGGGGGCGGGTGGGTGGTGAGGGAGGGGAGGGGGTGTTGGGGAGAGGGGTGGGGGAGGGGGTGGGGGGGGGGGTTCGGGGGGGGGATTGGGTTGGGGGGGGTTGTGGGGGGGGATTGGTGCCGAGTGGGGGTGGGGGGGGGGGGGCTGGGGTGGGTATGGGGGGGGAGTGGGGGAGAGGGGAGGTTAGAGGTTGGGCGTGGGGTTGGGAGGTTTGGGGGGAGTGTGTGTGCTGTGGGTTGGGGTGGGGTGGTGGGGGTGAGAGGGGGGGCAGAGAGAGAGAGGGGAGTGTGGGTGGGGGTGGGAGGGGCGGAGGGGGCGTGGGGGTGGGGGTTGGGTGGGTGTGGAGGGGGTGGTGGGGGGGTGAGTGGTGGGGGGGTGGAGATCGGGATGGGGGGGGGAGAGGTGGGGGGGGGGGGGGCTAGGGGTTGGTTGGGTGGTGTGTTTGTGGGTGGGGGGGGGGGGGGGGGGGGAGGGGGTGGGGGGGGGTGGAGGGGAGGAGGGGGGGGGGAGGGGGGGAGGAGGGGGTTTGTTGGGGTGGATGGGGGGTGGGGGAAGGGGGGGGGGGTGGGGGGGGGGGGGTGGGGGTCGGGGTGGGTTGTCGAGGGTGGCTGGGTTAGGGGGGGTGTGGGGGCGTGGTGAGGGGGGGGGTGGCTGTGTGGGTGGGGTGGGGAGGGGGGTGGGAAGGGGCGGGGGGGGGACGGGGTGGGGGGGGGTGTGTGGGCTGGGGGGGGGGGGGGTGCTGATGGGGTGGTGGGGGGGGGGGTGTGGGCGGTGCGGGTGGGGGGGGAGTGAGGGGGGGTCGCGCGCGTGGGGCGGGGGGGGGGGGTGGGGGTGGGGGCGGGGGGGGTTGGGGTTATTGGGGGGGTGGTGGTGGGGGGGGGTGATGGGGGGGGGGGGGCTGTGTGGTGGTGGTGGCGGGGGCGGGGTGTGGGGAAGGGGCGGGGTGCGGGGTGAGGGTTGTGGGTGGGGAGATTGGGGGGGGTGGGGGGGGGGCAGCGTGGTGGGGTGGGAAGTGGGGTGGGGGGGGTGGGGGGCGGGGGGGGGTGGGTGTTGGGGGGTGGCTGTGCGAGGGGAGTGGAGGATAGGGGAGACAGAGGTGGTGGGGGTGGTGTGGAAGGGGGGGTCGTGGGGGGGATGGAGAGGGGTGGGGGCGGTGGGGTGGGGGTTGTGGGACGAGGGGGATAGGGGGGGGTGGGGGCGCGGGTGGTGCGGGGTGGGTGGGGGAGTGGGGTGGGGGGGGTGGTGGGGCGTGGTGATTGGGGGGTGGTGGGGGTTGGGGGGGGGGGGGGCGGGGTGGGGTGGAGGGTGTGGGGCGTTTGGGTGGTAGGTGGTGGGTGGTTTGGGAGGGTCTGGGAGTGTGGGGGGGGTAGGGGTGGGGGCAGGGGGGGGAGGTGGGTGGGATGGGGGGGGGCGGGTGCGAGGGGCGGCGGTGGGGAGAGGGGGTGGACTGTGGGGGGTGGAGGAGGCTGGAGGGGGGGGGTGGGTTGAGGGGGGGGGGGGGGGGGGGGGGTGGGGGTGGGGGGGGGGGGGGGGGGGGGGTTCGGATTGGGGGGGGGTGGGGATCAGTGGAGGGGGGGGGGTGGGGGATGGAGAGAGAGGGGGCGAAGTGGGTGCTGGGGGGGTGGTGGGGTGGGTCTGGGGGGGGGAGTGGCGGGTTGGAGATTTGTGGGGTGGGGGTGTGGGTTGATGGTTGTGCAGGGGGGGGGTGGCCAGGGGGGGGGGGGGGTTGGTGGGGGGGGTGGGGTGGGGTGGGGGTGCGAGGGGTGGCTGGGGTGGGGGGGGGGGGGGGTGTGGTTGGGAGGGGGTGGCTGTGGCGAGGGGTTGGGGGGGAGGGGCCGGGTAAGCGGGGGGTTGGGTGGGGGGGGGTGCGGGGTTGGGGGGGGGGGGGGGGAGGGGGGGTGTGTGTCGGGGGGGGGAGGTTGGCGGGGGCGGGGTTGTAGGGTGGGGGGTGGGGGGGGGTGGAGGGGTGGCGAGGGTGGTTGTGGGGATGGGTGTGTTGTGGGTTGGGGGGGTGTGTGTGGGGGGGGGGGGGTGGGGGGGGGGCCCGGGGCTGGGGGGGGTGATGATGAGGGGGAGAGGGGGGTTGTTGAGTGGCTTTGGTGGGGGGTGGGGAGGAAGGGGGGGTTTGGTGTGTGGTGGAGTATGGTTGGGAGGGGGTGGGGGGTGGGGGGGGAGGGTATGGGGTGGGCTGTTTGGTTGGGGAGGGGGGGGGGGCGTGGGGGGGGGGGGTGGGTGGTGGGGTTGGGGGGTGGGCGGGGCGGGGTGGGTGGGTGGGGTTTGATACTTGGCGGGGTGGGGGGGGTAGGGGGGGGGGGGAGGTGGTGGCGGGGGGGGGGGGGGGGGGGGCGGGAGGGGGTGGGGGAGCGGGGTGGGGCTGGGGGAGTAGGTGAATTGGGAGGGGGGTGGGTTGTGGTAATGGGGGGTGGTGAGGGGTGGGGGGAGTTTGTTGGTGGGGGGAGGGGTGGGGGTTGTCGGGGGGAAGTGGGCGGGTGGCGAACCCGAAGTATAGGCACGTGTGCGGGGCGGGGGCGTGTGGGGGGAGAGTGGTGGGGGGAGGGGTGGGGGGGTCGAGTGTGGGGGTGTGGGGTGGGGCCGGGGGGGGAGGGTTGGGGGGGTGGGGAGGTGGGGTGGGTTGAGGGGGGGTGGGGGTGGGGGGGGGGGTCGGGGGGGAGGGGGGGGGGGGGGGTTGGGGGTTGGGGGGGGGGGGGGGGGGGGGTTGGCGGG